>OY978530.1:38736750-38914250 GCA_963854835.1 Megamerina dolium
TATACATATATATATATATATATATATACATATATATATATATATATATATATATATATATATATATAATATATTAATATATTAATATATATGTATATATATATATATATATATATATATATATATATATATATATATATATATATATATGTATATACATATATATTGATATATTTTATTTTTAGAAATGTAACAACACAAGTTCCTTTGATTCACAAAGTATTTCAAACACCAATATATTGAGCAGCAGAAGCACCAGCAACAGCGACAAAAAGAAATACATTAGCAATAATAGTGGCACTAATCTACAAGCACCAGGAAGTCCATCAAGATCACGTAGTGCAACTAAAGAATTGATTTGTAAGCATAATTTGTAAATTATTGTCGTGTGCTATGGATTCTCTTTTTATTGATGGAATTTTTTGTAGTACCACCCGATGATGCCTTAATGTGCAAGCCGGAATTTACAAAACCCCTGCAAGATTTGATCGTACGTGATGGTGATGAATTGGTTTTGACTACTCATGTAAAAGGTGATCCAGAGCCACAGATAACATGGTCTAAGAATGGCAAATCGATCTCATCATCAGATATTATGGATTTAAAATATAAGAATGGTATGGCCACCTTAACGATACACGAGATATTCCCAGAAGATGAGGGTGTATTTACTTGTACGGCAACCAATTCGATTAGCGCAGTTGAAACGAAGTGCAAGCTGAAGGTCAAATGTAAGTTTCTTAAAGTTTATTAAGTTTAAAAAGGTAAAAATTAATTTCGAATCTCCGGACGGGTAAATCTTGCCCTTTGTCCGAAATCTATCAATATAAAATTTGGTTACAATTCGATAACATTTGGTGATCTACACAGTAATTTTGATGACATTACATAAAGCATGCTTAGTTCAATATTGTCAAAGCTCTTAAAAAATTCACAGTTCACCTTTATCACTGTATATACTCTTCGATATTGTTTTCGTAGACTTTCTCTCCAAAACCATTTGATGGAACTTCACCAGCCATCAAAAGACGTTTGCATATACTTGTATGTATATATCGTAAATGTACGGTGACCATATTTTTGAAGTATAAATAAAGGAAAAACTTTCATATGTATTTTTTTTTTTAAATTCAATAAATATATACATGTCATAATGACTTACCAAAAAATATAATTCAAAAAATTCTTAGTTAAAAAAATCACAGAGCTCTTAGAAAAAGTATTGTCACAAAAGTTCTGCTGTTTGAAACGGCTAATACCAGGTGTACAAGCTTAAATCCGCAGTTTTTCGGTAAAAAAAAAAACACCCCATGGTTCGTAAACGCATGGCTTGTTAAGTAACACCTAACTGTTCGGCAAGCATTTTTTGCGATTGGGTGTCGTTCTCACCCAAAAGAGCCTGCAAATCATGGTCCTCAACTTTTCTGGGTCTATTTTCACGCTTCTTGCTTCATAGGCCTCCACAAGCATTCGATGCGACACAGCAGCAGATTTCCTCAAATTGAAGCAAAAAAGTAGAGCTTCCCGCATATGCTCCTTTTCTGTAACGAAACTAGACATGAATATACGAGGAAAAATGTATGTTGTTGTATGAAATCACTGATGATGTGTACTAATTGATGTAAACAGGTGTCAAACTCATAAAAAAATGGATGCACGAGCAAACAGCGGATTTAAGCTTGTACACCTGGTATAAGTAGGTGCCTTCTAATACTGTCCAAAATTTCATTTTTGATATCTAAACACTTATAGTTAGTTAGATTCGATTTTTTCGACAGTCATGTAATTTTTTATACATAAAAAAATAATTTTCATTAAATAATTCTTTTGTCTTTAATTAAAATAACACATATCTATAGTTCTTTAGTATTTAATAAAAAAAAAAACACACAGGTTTCCACAGGCAGAGGTTCTTTCCCAAATGATTGAAATCCATAAAAAATTTTAAATTAAACAAAGTCATTGCTTATTAATGCATTAATTATGCAAATTGATACTTGCTTTATATATAAAAAGACCACTTTTAAAGGACAGGTCTTAAAATAAAAGTCAAAAATGCTTTTAGAAAAATAAATAAAGTCTAAGAACAGCACCTAAGAAAAAAGTACTGTCCTTTGAAATAAAGTTCGGTTGGTCACCATAGGTATATGTCTAATTTTCATAAAGGAGTCTAGCATGCTAGCTAAATTCTAAGACGCCGTTGATGAGCTACATCCGTTCAATGAGGAAAAATGAAATGTTCAAAATCAAAGTCTACAATTTAGAATAGCCGACCCATTCTTAAACATGGGTAATTCTTTTTAAATCTCATGGATTTGTAAAAAAAAACATTTGGCATTTTTAAATCGGCCGAACATTTTTTTAAAATTTTTCATATAAAATAAATTTACACGTGTATCAGGATTTCTCTCTGAATTTTTTTTCACGGATACCGTTAGGTCAAAGTTTTGAAAGATGACAAAAATTTGTCAATTTCTGTGTTACTTAAATCGTAATATCGCGGGTTCTACTATTACAATTTAGTTTATTCTACATCTGTTCGATAGATAACTTCACATACTATATATTATAATTTTTTACTTAGATTTTTTATACATTTTTCTTTACCTCGACATGTATGGTAAAATTTGCGAACTAACGAGCACAGCATACGTAAACACATGTATGTACCATGCATTTTTTTCAAATGTAATGTTCTTTATTTGCAAGTATAAAGTATTAAAGTATATTAAAGTATATATTATCTATCCAATGGATGCAGAACGAGCTAAATTGGACCAGAGTTATTGCGATTTAAGTAACACAGAATTTGACAGAACTTTGTAATTTTTCCTAATTTTGACCTAACAGTAATCCGTTAAAAATATTTTCTGAGAAAAATCCCGATATACGTGTACTTATTTTAGTTGAAGAATTTAAAAAAAATTTTCGAACGAATCTGAGACATCAAATCCTGAAAGTTGTGCCATTTAAAAAAGAAAGATCCACATGCGAAAGCTTGACTGTTATTAGACCATATTAGACTAAAATAATCTATCCGAATAGCTTTGAATGGATGATGACAGTCATTAATACTCGTTACAATCTAGTCTTGAGATAGTGTTAAATATATGGTGGGTGAATATTACGCAAAACTCATAACATTCGGCAAACCGATAACTGACAAAACGCTAAACAATCAGTTAAACGAGATCTTCAGTCAAACGCTGAATCTACAGACCAAAACTTTCTTAAAATCAAGGAGAGCGTTGTCTTCTTCGGGTTTTCTTCTTTGGGTTTTAAAGGGAATATAGCTTATTTATTGATCGAATCACAGTAGTTACATTGTACTCATGTACCTAATATGGCTGCACACCATCATTTTAAATAATCTAGAATATTGCAATATTGGCTGTGTCATAGCAACTTTTGAAAGGAATATAGCGACAGTGTTGATCGGATTTTTGGATAAGAGATAGTTATAAGAATTAGTAGACGTGGCTATCTCATTTATTCGATCGCAACCAAATTTTATATTAGACGATTTTATGTCGAAAAGAAGCATTCTCCTTCGATTTGAGATTGAGATCTGAACAATTTTCGTGAAAGAACAATCAATTCATTACATATATTTATGTTGTTTATTCTTTATTTCTTTCTGACAATATAGTAGATAAAAATTCGGCTAAGCGTAAGGTGGGCTGCGATAAACCGCCAAAGATCGTCAGCCATTTGGAATCACGCTCCGTTAAGGATGGTGAACTAGTTACACTTGCCTGCCGTATTATTGGTGCGGAACATTTTGATGTTGTGTGGCTGCACAATAACAAAGAGATCAAGCCAAGCAAAGACTTCCAATACACAAATGAAGCAAACATCTATAAATTACAAATAGCCGAGATATTCCCTGAAGATGGTGGCACCTATACATGTGAGGCATTCAATGATGTTGGCGAATCTTTCAGCACTTGTACAATTAATGTGCTGGTACCCGGCGAGGAATCAAAACAACCTACGTTCACATATTTTCCATCATCGGCCACCGTACAGCAGGGTGAGACCTGCAAATTCGAGTGCCAAATTCAAGAAGAAACGTTACAATTGACATGGCTCAAAGATGGCAAACCAGTAGATGAGAAGAGCCCACACTATTCTTTCACAAAGGATGGTAATCGCTATTCGTTCACTATTGTCAAATGCAATATGGATGATGTAGGACAATACCAAGCAAAGGCCATCGGAAAGAAGGGCGAAACATTGAGCTCATTCTCAGTCAATGTTTTTACGACTGATAACTAAAAGAAGTATGATCAGCGGAAACACTCCTGCTTTCTAGCTTTATATATAAACGTATATTAACATTTTACTACCTCCTTCTTTCAGAATCTCTGTCAGCCGAAGATGACGTACTCAATGAATTTGAACAATGACATTTTAATAGAAAATGAAAAGCAAACAAAACAACAGTTTTAAATTGCATAACAAACATGCTCTCACAACTTTATGAATTAAAATCTACACATATATGCCCTCTCGCTTACGAAACGTACGCCTACTTTGCAGCACATACAGCAAAAATCACACCACTGACATGATTCACATACTCAGACGAACCCATGCACACATGCATAAACACAAAATGTTGCATGCAGCCAAATATTGGCTGGCATCCTCAATAAAGAACAACTATGAAAATATAAGTCTGTATCAGAGAGCGTGTGATTAAAAGAACGTCGGCGAGTTCACTTATTTTAACGAAAACGAAAAAAAATCTCACAATTGCAAATATATTTATTTATATATATATATATAAAACTTACTTCACATTTAAAAATATATTTTTTTAAATATATTTAAACTATAGCAAAAACCAATTGTACAGAAGGACCAAAAAATTATAAAATGATGATAATACAATTTTAGAAAAATTTAACTAAAACTGGAAATAATTATTTAAAATAAAAACCCCTTGAAAATTCATTGAATTTGTGATTTTTTAGTTATATACCTGTATTTTTTTATAATATTGTCTGTAAGAATTTTTAAAATGACCTATATATTGGCATTTTTGTTATATTATTTTATGGTAATTAGGTTTGAAAATAATTTCAAGCAAATGATTTTCTTCAAAATATCTTCTAGTGATCAGCGGATACACACTAACCAGCGCAGTGGTTGGTATATATATTGGGTGTTCGGAAAAGTTCAGTTACAAATTTATTAAACCATATATGTGCCTTGATTGATCACCTTTTGCCACTTTTGGGGTAAAGCCATTATTTCATCTGTGTAAATCTTCTGGGTTTTTTGACCTTTTCCAAGTGATCCAAGGGCGTTTTTCAGGCCACTACTTTATTTAAATTTACACCATTAATAGAGTTCTTAAGAAATCGAAACACATGATAACCTGAAGGTGCAATGTCCGGCATCAAAACTTTGCTGTCAAGCTCTCTCAGATTCTGCCGTGCCAACAAAGATGTGTGGTCTGGCGTTGTCATGATGGAACACAACACTTTTTCTGTTGATCAATTCTGGCCGTTTTATTGAATTGCTTGATTCAATCTTGTTAGTTGTTGACAGCAGAGATCAGAATCAATCGTTTGACCAGGTTGTAGAAACTCATAATGAACGATTCCCTTCCAATCCCACCAGACAGATAGCTTAAACTTTCATGGTCAACCCTAGCTTTGGGACCGTTTGCGAAGCTTCACCTAACTTCGTTCATGATCTTTTTCACACACTATCGTCGTACGTGATCCACTTTTCATCGCCCGTAATCATTCGCTTCAGAAATGGTTCGATTTCGTTCTGTTTTAGCAGTGAGTCGCAAATGGAAATTCGGTCTATTAAATCTTTCACTGTTAATTCATGTGGCACCCAATCATCGAGCTTCTTTATGTATAAAGCTTTCTTCAAATGCTTGATTACCGTTTGGTGATGAATGCGTAATTCCCTAGCAAAGTCCACGCTGCTTATGTGCCGGTCTTGCTAAATTTTCCATGATTTGTTCGACTTTTACACTGAGTGGTCGACCAGAGCGAGGTGGATCGTAAGATCAAAATGATGAGATCGAAAACCAGCAAACCACTTCGCTGCTGTTTTTCTAGTTAAATAATTGTCTCCGTAACTAACACAAATTTTTTCAGCAACATGCGACACATTCTTACCTTTTCTATAATAGAAAAGCAAAATGTGACGATATCGTTTCGAAAGTCATCTTTCAAACAAGCTATAGTAAACCAGTGCAATCAATATTACCAGAGATGTTACATTTTAGAGCTATCTATCGACAACTTGTTACTGAACTTTTTCGAACACTACCCTGCAAAAGTTTGGGTGAATTTCAAAAATTATTTTATTTAATTTTTTTTTTCAAGCTTTTTTTATTGGATCTTTCTAAAATTACTTAGAAACTAACAATAAGTAATCAAATCTTACAAACTAACTAAAATTATGTGATATTCCCAACGTTCCATCACAATTTGGTGAGTCGCGAGGTATAGCAATTTCACAGCATATTCAGTGTGTCTTTTCTTTTTAATCGGCGAAGCCCCGTGCTCAGCAACAATTGCCTAGCAAGGGGATTCGGATGATTGTGTAATTTTTGAATGTAGCTTCTGCAGGACATTACAACTTCCTCAGAAATTGTGGGTACATTTAAATCTTGATGGATGTTAACGTTCCACATATACCAAGGCGCGTTTACAATAATTCGCAGACACTTGGATTGTATTCGCTGAAATTTTTCGATATTTGAGGGAGATGCGGTGCCCCAAAACTGAATACCATAAGTCCAAATTGGCTTCAGGATTGCTTTATATAATAGCACTTTGTATTCGAGATTCAACTTTGGGCTATTGTGTAACAGCCACCATAACTGATTAATTTTAAGCTTGATCTGAGTTTTCTTTGCCTCTATGTGATTTTTCCAGGTCAGCCATCTGTCGACGTGAATACCCAAGTACTTTGTTGAGGAACATTGTGGAACTGATTGGCCATTTATTTTAAGTGGGGTACATGTATCTAGCCTTAGTGTGAAGGTTACATGTACGCTCTTTGATTCATTAACTTTTATGCGCCATTTTGCCAGATTTCGAGAGAATCGAGATGAGTCTGCAGGAGTTTAGTAGCTTCTATAGGGTTAGATCACAATATTGCCGTATAATCAGCAAAGGTCGATATGAATGTATAGTTATTGTTGGGCATATCTGAAGTGTATAAGAGATACAGTAAGGGGATGAATTTGTTGTGTAATCCTTGTGATGTACGAGAAATTGTCTTTTCGTGAGGTAGCTACTAAGCAATGAGGAGACATTTGCAGGCAGTAATAGTTTGAGTTTGTAAATAAGGCCATCGTGCCATACTTTATCGAAAGCTTGAGTGATATCAAGAAAGACAGCTGAGCAATACTTTTTTTCTTCAAAAGTGTTCCTTATCAGAGTTACAATGCGGTGGACGTGTTCAATTGTGGCGTGCTGTTTTCTAAATCCAAACTGATGTTGAGGATTCAGTTGGTTGAAATTAATAAATGGAGTTATATTCATGACAAGTAGCTTTTCGAATACTTTAGAGAGTAGAGGCAGGAGGCTGATAGGTCTGTACGATGCAACTTTTGTAGGGTCTTTTCCTGGTTTTGCTATCATAATAATTTTTGAAGTTTTCCAGCATTTAGGATAGTGTTTAATACGAAGGATAGCATTGAAAATGTGCATGAGATGAATTACTGAAGCCGGAGGTAGCTCTTTTATCATTTTACCGGTAATTTTATCTGGACCAGGTGATTTTTTTGGGTTTAAATCTTTATAAATTGCTTTGAATATGTCCTTTATTTTAATTTTGAGCGTTATTGAGCAAGGTTGAGGAGTTAATTTTGGTAATGAGGACTGTGAAGAGGGTGGATTGGGTGTAAACACACTTTTTAGGTGGTTTGCAAAAGCCAAACCCATCTCACAGTTGCTTCTAGCCCAATTACTGTCACTCAAACGGATGGGGGAATCAGTGAGAATTGGCCGATTTGAGTTTTTTGCTGATTTCCACAAAGAATAGTCTGACGCTGCACCAGGTGTTAATTTCGCTATATGCTCTTCTAACTCTTTGTTGTTTTTATTTCTTAAGGCTTGCTTTAACTTTCGAGTGCAGTGCTGTAGGTGTGTTTCCAGATTCGGTGATCTGAATTCTTGCCATTGTCTTCGGAGTCTTCTTTTCTGTCTTACTAGCAATTCAATGTCGGCTGGTGTGTATGGGCTATAGTTTGATTGCTTGCCTGCAGGTGGCTGAGCTGAGAGCTAATGAGAGCAGCTGGTTGAATTTTTCGAGTGCTGAGTCTACATCGTGTCCATTTCTTAATACAGTACTCAGAGGAAGATGGGTATTTATATATTTCTTGAATTTTAACCTGTCTATTTTCTTTCTAACGCAATTGCCTGCTAGGCTTGGTGATTTTATAGATATTACCGTGGGTGAGTGGTCAGATGATAGATCATAATTACACTCTGTGGAGATATTTTCCATCTGCAAACCTTTGGCGACTCCAAAGTCTATGAGATCGGGTATTTTCCTCTTGTCCGTCGGCCAATATGTCGGTTGACCATTTGAAATAACATCGTAGCCGTGGTTAGTGATGATTGAACATAGTCTTCTGCCTTTTGGAGTTATTAAGCGGGAGCCCTAGTGAGTGTGTTTGGCCTTGAAATCGCCAGCAACCAAGAATTTGCTACCAAGAGTTGAGAAAAATTCTTTATATTGCTGTTCGGTAATACTGTATCTTGGGGGACAGTATATCGCAGATATTACTAGCTTAGAGATGTATTTTTCCAGACATATAGATGTTGCTTGCAAGTAGACGCTACTGAAATCTTCGAGAACATGATGTTTTATTCTGCTTTTTATCAATATGGCAGTTCCTCCGCGTGCCTTACCATGCGGATGATTTGTGGTGTACAGTTTGTAATATGGTATTCGGTAGCAATTTTTTTCAGCAAAATGGGTCTCAGATATCTTCATTATGCCTATCTGGCTGGATTCAAGGAATTGAATTAGCTCCAAACGGTGCTGGCTTAAGCCGTTGGCGTTCCAGTGGCATATCTTGAGACGACTCATGGTCTGGATAGCAATGTTTGGAGTAACATCGATTGATTTTTCATCATTTCTTGCATCATTGTTTGCATTGAGTTCATGAATTGGTTCATATTCTGAATTAATGTTTGAAGCAAATGTTCAAGGGTACTTGGCTGTTGGGTGGGCAGTGAGTGTTTATGCTCATTATTTACATCGCTTTGTTGGTGTGGGTTTTGTTTTAACACGCTAGCGTATGAATTGGTTTGATTCTTGTTTGGGATTGCAGAGAAGAATTGTGTTGCATTTCAAAAATGACATATATTTTGTAATTTTCGCTTTATTTTTTCGACGATGGCCATTTTATTTAACATGTTACTATAAAATAATATTCTTTAAATGATATCTGATTATTTTTTATCAAACTATATGATTTTTGGGGATTTTTTCCACCATTGCTTGAGTTTTTCTGGTTGTGGTTGTTGCGAAGCCCGCGGAATGCATTCCCACAAATGAGCTTCGCTTGTCCAACCAGTTTTCGAACCTCTCTCTTGAGATAATCCCATAATAATTCAATATGATTCGCGTCGGGCGATTGGGGTGGCCATTCCTTGAATGGAAGACTGCCGGTGTCTTCTTTCGTCTGATTTCTATGGCAGAACATTCGGCGTTTGTTCCCGAAAACTTCGAATTTGGATTCATTGGCCTATAACACCTATTTCCAATGATCTATCGACTAACTGACATTTTTTTTGTCCATTCGAGTCATTTTTGAACATTTATAGAACATTTTAAATTGTTTTTTGGTAGCGACTCCACCCTACATTCATGCAACCGACGTACCACCGTTGTTTCGGAGATTGGATTCGACAGGGTTTCATTAATCTCGGCTGGTAAATCTGGCACAGATTTGCTTCGAGAACGTTTGCTGGTCATTTATAACAGACGATCATCCTGTTTGGTTGTGTGACTGGGTCTGACAGAGCGTGTTCTGTCATCAAACGAGTTTTATTTAGCGTATCGCACTTATTTCAATGAAACACCCACAATTTATGCAATTTTTGCAAAATAACAATATGAGCTGGTTTTTGTTTTTGATATCTGCTTAGTTTTTGCAATTCCGAAGGATTAGATTACATTTTGACATCAGTAATTATAATAAAAACGTTTTGAACTGAACATTATGCATATAAGTAATAAATTGTCAAAATATGTCGTTTTGAATTTGAATTGTGGTGGCAAACGACGTAAGACAATATTGGCGCACATTTTGAAGTATTTTCAATCTGATTAAAACGCGATTCGGCCCGAAATATCCTAAAAGAATACTACTAATTAAGCAATTTGAAACTAGTTCAATTTTTTGTATCCTCCAAAATCACCATATTTTGATAAAAAAAAAACAACAACAAGTCAAACATGTCAAAAATAATAAAAACAATGTTTTTATTATTTTTGTTATTAAAAAAAAAAAAAATATATATATATATATATATATATATACATACATACATATATATATATTTATATATATATATATATATCTATATATATATACATATATATATATATATATATATATATATATATATATATATATATATATATATATATATATATATATATATGTTCTTCCATTCGCTCAACATGACATGACGCTTTACTATGTCGATATAGGCATAGAGCTCATACAGCTCATGGTTGTACTTTATTCGGTACTCGCCACCAACGCAAATAGGTCCAAGATTCTGCGTAGGACTTTTCTCTCCAAAACTCCAAGCATGCGCTCATCCGAGGTTGAAATTGTCCAGGCTTCAGCGCCATATGTTAGGACAGGCATGATGAGAGACTTGTAGAGTGTAGTTTTCGTTCTTCGAGAGAGGGCTCGACTTCCCAATTGTTTACTCAGCCCAAAGTAACACCTGTTAGCAAGAGTTATCCTACGCATGATCTCCAGGCTGACGTCATTACAGTTGTTGACGCTAGTTCCAAGATAGACAAAGTCCCTTACTACTTCAAAAGCGTAGTTATCAACAGTGACGTGCTGTCCAAGATGCCGGGACTCTTTGTTTGTTGACACTAGGTATTGGCCTCGTTCACCGTAAGACCCATTCGACGCGACTCTCTTTCCAATTCTGAGAATGCTGCACTGAGTACTCGCGTGTTCATGCAGATTATGTCAATATCGTCGGCATACGCTAACAGCATGACACTTTTGTTGGAGATAGTGCCATTATATCGTAGATCAGCAGCTCGTATTATGTTCTCCATAATAATATTGAAGAAGTCGCACGATAACGAATCACCTTGTGTGAAACCTTTTTTATGTACGGGACAGAGAACACTGAACCTTCAATCATCAGGCATGCTTTCATCCGACCATAATCTGCATATGAGCTGGTGTATGCAGACGAGTTAAATAAACACTTACTTTTTATTAACTTACCTGAATCTCATAATTACCATATGGCCAGCCTGACTCTCCGCATAAATTACTTTTATGCTGTATATTCGCCTCTAGTGCAACGATCGACCTATCACTTCAAATTTGGTCCTAAGATTCTAAACTTCAAGCCATTCCGTGCTACATTTTTTTCGCTTTCGTAAATTGAAATTTATATAGTTATGGTCTATTGTTTTATTTATTATATAGTTATGTTCTATTGTTATATTTATTATATAGTTATGTTCAATAATCACTTTAAAAAAGAAAAGAAGAAAAAAAAAACGATTTCTCAGTAACTTATCAATATTGGAAAAATAACTGTTTTCAATCAAATGACCAGCGTGTTCGAAGAAAAATCAAGAATACAAGATTTTTGACGCTTCAGAGATAGAAAGCGCGAAAAAGATAAAAAAGGGTTTCCTTCAAATGACTTCAGAGTTGTCTGAAGTCGTTCTGGTAAGTTCGTTGCAGGGTTGCATGTGATGTGTAACTCCTCAACCACCAGTTTCAACAGTCCTTGTTGAAGGATGTTTTAAGTGAACAATTTTTTTCGCATATTTTCTTTTTCTTCCTTGTTTAAGGTTAATATAAGGGTATTTTCGTATAATTATAATGTTTGAATTGTTTTGAATCTTCAAAGTTAGAATAAATGTATTTTTTTTGTGCAATTACAATATTTGATTCAGGTCCTAATAAATGTATTAGAATAAATGTATTTTGTTAGATTTGCATTATTTGAATTGTTTTGTTTTGTTAATAGTTTTTGTTTATAGACGGCCCGATTACATTTCTTTTCGTTTACGAGATTTTTGATATATTTATTTTATTTCGGTTATAGTACTTTGTGCTAGGCTTAGATACATATGGCAGGTCATTTAGTTCATGTTCTTGAAATTTATACTTTCGTTTTACTTGCGTTTTGTAAATTTTTTTGAACTTGTCCTGGTTAGATTTTATGTAGTTATCCTCTACTCTAAGTCAGAAATCTGTTTGTATTTTGGCATTGACTTGCTCACCCTGTAGTTATTAACGTATCTGTTCTGAAAATTTTCATGTTTGCGATTATTTTTAGTATTATTGATGTTATTTATCGTTTTGGTTTTATTTTCATGGATAGATTTCGAAATATGTTTTAATTCGGTTTCGCAAATAGCGTTGTTGACAAAATCGATTGGTTTCATTTTAGTAGTTGAATGAATAGAATTATTATAAAAAGTAATTGCTTTAAATACTTTCTCCTGGAGATTGTAGTCATTATTGGGATCTGCATTGAAAAGTCTGATGTGTTCATTGAGCATTTCGTGCAGTCTTTCTATATCTGCGTTAATAGTTTTTGGATATGGTGTTGTAATGCGGACCCGCCACATAAAAACCCCCCCAATGAAAAAAACAAATATGCCTCGGAGAAGGACTACCGTTTTTGTTGATGACCCCCGCAAACGAAAAAAGGACCACGATTTACGGATATGCACCTGGAATGTCCGATCCCTTTATAGGGAGGGTGCCTCTATCCAGCTGGTTGATGTCCTCGAAAAATACAGAGCTGACATCACCGCTCTCCAGGAAATGCGATGGACAGGACAGGGCTGCTCCAAAAGAGCGTCCTGTGACATCTACTACAGTTGCCATGCTGAAAGGCACGAATTAGGATGTGGATTTTTGGTCAGCAAGAGACTACGACATCTTGTCTCGCAGTTCACGCCTGTGAACGAACGGCTGGCCACAATCCGCATCAAGGCAAAATTTTTCAACATCAGCCTTATATGTGCCCACGCTCCGACGGATGAGAAGGACAATGTGACCAAGGAGAGCTTCTTTCAGCGCCTCGAAGAAGCTTATGACCGCTGCCCCCGCCACGATATCAAAATCGTGCTTGGCGACTTTAATGCCAGGGTGGGCAAGGAAGGTACCTTTGGTCCAACTGTCGGAAAATTCAGCCTTCACCAGAACACCTCCGATAACGGAATGAGGCTGATCGACTTCGCCGCAGCACGAAACATGGTAATTGGTGGTACCAGATTCCAGCATCTCGACATCCACAAAGCGACATGGCTGTCTCCAGATCATCGTACAAGAAACCAAATTGATCATGTGTTGATTGACGGAAGGCATGCTTCCAGTGTGATGGACGTGAAATCGATCCGTGGTGCCAACATCGACTCGGATCACTACCTTGTTGCAGCTAAGGTGCGCACACGCCTATGTGTCGCAAATAACAAGAGAAGTCCCACACAGAGAAAGCTCGACGTCAGTAAGCTGCAATCACCAGAGACAGCAGATGCATTTTCCACTCGACTATCGGATCTGCTTATGCAGAACACTCCCCCACTTGATGATACATGCGCACAGTGGACACATATATCCCACTCCGTGACTACTGCTGCCGAGGAGGTAATCGGTTACTACCGGCCTCTGAGGAATGAGTGGTATGATCAGGAGTGTCGCGACGCTACCGCAGAGAAAGACGCCGCCTACAGAAAAACCCTGCGTGCAGGCGTAACGCGAGCTGTTAAGGAGCGGTATAGAGAGAAAAGGAGTGCAGAGAGACGTCTTTTCAGGCGCAAGAAGAGGGAGTTGGAAAGACGCGAGTGTGAGGAGATAGAGATGTGTACCGACAAGAATGAGACTCGAAAATTCTTTGAAAAGATCAAGCGCCTGAGTGGAGGTTTAAATCCCGGAGCCTCTTCTTGTCGTGATGGAAATGGGAGTCTGGTTACGGATGTCCAGAGTGTACTGAGCCTATGGAGGGAACACTTCTCCACGTTACTGAATGGCGATGCTACGAACAATTCCGCCAGTGGAGGAGAATGCCCGATAACCCCAATTACAGATGATGGTGTTGATGTTCCACCACCCGACTATGACGAGGTTGAAACGGCCATTTTAAGGCTGAAGAACAACAAAGCTGCAGGTGCTGATGGCCTGCCTGCCGAGTTGTTTAAGACCGGAGGCGATGAGCTGCTCACCCGCATGCACCAGCTCATAAGCAGAATATGGTCGGATGAAAGCATGCCTGATGATTGGAGGCTCAGTGTTCTCTGTCCTGTACATAAAAAAGGAGACCCCACAATTTGCGCCAACTACCGTGGAATAAGTCTCCTGAGCATCGCATACAAGGTTCTATCGAGCGTACTCTGTGAAAGATTGAAGCCTATGCTCAGCAACCTGATTGGACCTTATCAGTGTGGCTTCAGACCTGGTAAATCCACCATCGACCAGATTTTCACACTGCGCCAAATCCTGGAGAAGACCCAAGAAAAACAGATCGACACACACCACCTATTTGTTGATTATAAAGCCGCTTTCGACAGTCCGGTAAGGGATTACCTCTACGCAACAATGTCTGAGTTCGGTATTCCTGCAAAGCTCATTCGACTTTGTAGAATGACACTGCATAACTCCCGTTGTGCAGTGAAAATTGGGAAGGACCTCTCCGCACCGTTTAATACCGAACGGGGTTTCAGACAAGGTGATTCGTTATCGTGCGACTTCTTCAATCTTATTATGGAGAAAATAATACGAGCTGCTGATCTACGACATAATGGCACTATCTTCAACAAAAGTGTCATGCTGTTAGCGTATGCCGACGATATTGACATAATCGGCATGAACACGAGAGCAGTCAGTGCAGCATTCTCAGAGTTGGAAAGAGAGTCGCGTCGGATGGGTCTCACGGTAAACGAGGGCAATACGAAGTATCTAGTGTCACCAAACAAAGAGTCCCGGCGTCTTGGACAGCACGTCACTGTTGACAACTACGCTTTTGAAGTAGTAAGGGACTTTGTCGATCTTGGAACCAGCATTAACAGCAGTAATGACGTCAGCTTGGAGATCATGCGTAGGATAACTCTTGCTAACAGGTGTTACTTTGGGCTGAGTAAGCAATTGAAAAGTCGAGCCCTCTCTCGAAGAACGAAAACTACACTCTACAAGTCTCTCATCATGCCTGTCCTAACATATGGCGCTGAAGCCTGGACAATTTCCACCTCGGATGAGCGAATTCTTGGGGTTTTCGAGAGAAAAGTCCTACGTAAGATCTTTGGACCTATTTGCGTTGGTGGCGAGTACCGAATAAGGTACAACCATGAGCTGCACGAGCTGTATGCCGATATTGACATAGTAAAGCGCATCAAAATCCAGCGGCTGCGCTGGCTAGGTCATGTCGAGCGAATGGAAGAACACGCTCCAGCTAAGAAGGTGTTATATTCGGAACTCGCTGGAGGACGGCGCAGAAGAGGAAGACCAAACCTCCGGTGGAAAGACCAAGTACTGGAGAACCTGACGGCGCTTGGAATTTCTAACTGGCGCCAGCTAGCGAAGAACAGAGATGGCTGGCGAAGCATATTATTTTCGGCCTAAATCGATATTCGGTTGTTATGGCCACATAAGTAAGTAAGTAAGTTGTAATGCGGAGTTCTATAGTATTTTCTGAAAGGAATTGTTTTGTAGAGGCTACACTCAATTCGTTGTCTGAGGGTACCAGATGTCAAAATGTACAATGTCATTGTGTTTTTCTGGAGTTTCTGTGATGTTTAGATTATGTTTATTTCGACTTCTGTCAAATTTTGCTAAGTTGCAGATGTTACAGTTATTAATATATTTCTGAATTTCTCTTTGGATATTCGGGTAGTGACAATATTGCTTCATTTCTAGAAAGGTATGGATAATTCCCCAACATCAAAGCAAACAAATAACGGCCTTTCTACTGAAGTGCATGACCCAGTAGTTAAAGCAACTAGTGCGATGACTAATAAAGAACCAGTTGCTGTTCAAACTGGAATTGATCGCTACATTACTGTAGTAAAGCGAAAAAGAAGTCCACAAAATTCAAAACAAATGAATTCAACAAAAATTCAAAAGCAGAACACTGCCCCTATCAGTTCGGAAAATAGATACGCTTTGCTTTCAGGTGATGAAAGTGACGAAAATATTATCTCCAAGAAAAATTTCAAACCCCCACCCATTTTCTTAAGAGAACGCAACTCAGATAAGTTGATTTCTAGAATTACAAGTCTTATAGGACCAAAGAATTTCCACGTTGTTCCTATTCGCAAAGGCCAAATTGAGGAAACGAAAGTGCAAATCTACAGCGAAACTCATTATCGCAAAGTAATTGCGGAATTTGATGCTGTAAAAAAGAATTACTACACATATCAGCTAAAAAGTAGTAAGGGCTTAATCGTTGTACTCAAAGGCGTCGAACCCAACGTTGACATTAACGAAATCAAACTTGCCCTTCAGGAAGAAGGGTTTCAAGCCAAAACAGTATTCAACATTCTCAACAAGAGCAATATACCTCAACCGTTATATCGTATTGAGCTTCAGCCTGAAACAAAACCCCTAAAAAAAGGTGAAGTACACCCCATATATAAAATTCGATATTTATTGCATCGCAAAATCACAATCGAAGAACCCCATAAGAGAACTGGACCTCCTCAGTGCAGCAACTGCCAAGAATATGGACATACTAAGACATATTGTACCCTGCCAGCTGTTTGTGTGATTTGTGGAGATCTCCATAAATCAAACATATGCCCAAAATCTAAAGGCGATGCTAGCATGAAAAAATGCAGCAATTGTGGAGGTAATCACACCGCAAATTATAGAGGTTGCCCAGTATATACAACCCTAAAGCTAAATTTCTCCGCTAGCAATCAACCTCTAAAACAAGTTGAGCAAACTCAGATAGCCAACTCAAGTAAGAGACAAAATATTGATGCAACACAATTCTTCTCTGCAATCCCAAACAAGAATCAAACCAATTCATACGCTAGCGTGTTAAAACAAAACACACACCAACAAAGCAATGTAAATAATGAGCAGAAACACTCACTGCCCACCCAACAGCCAAGTACCCTTGAACATTTGCTTCAAACATTAATTCAGAATATGAACCAATTCATGAACTCAATGCAAACAATGATGCAAGAAATGATGAAAAATCAATCGATGTTACTCCAAACATTGCTATCCAGACCATGAGTTGTCTCAAGATATGCCACTGGAACGCCAACGGCTTAAGCCAGCACCGTTTGGAGCTAATTCAATTCCTTGCATCCAACCAAATCGACATAATGATGATATCTGAGACCCATTTCACTGACAAAAATTGCTACCAAATACCATATTACAAACTGTACACCACAAATCATCCGCATGGTAAGGCACGCGGAGGAACTGCCATATTGATAAAAAGCAGAATAAAACATCATGTTCTCGAAGATTTCAGTAGCGTCTACTTGCAAGCAACATCTATATGTCTGGAAGAATACATTTCTAAGCTAGTAATATCTGCGATATACTGTCCCCCAAGATACAGTATTACCGAACAGCAATATAAAGAATTTTTCTCAACTCTTGGTAGCAAATTCTTGGTTGCTGGCGATTTCAACGCCAAACACACTCACTGGGGCTCCCGCTTAATAACTCCAAAAGGCAGAAGACTATGTTCAATCATCACTAACCATGGCTACGATGTTATTTCAAATGGTCAACCGACATATTGGCCGACGGACAAGAGGAAAATACCCGATCTCATCGACTTTGGAGTCGCCAAAGGTTTGCAGATGGAAAATATCTCCACAGAGTGTAATTATGATCTATCATCTGACCACTCACCCACGGTAATATCTATAAAATCACCAAGCCCCCAAGGTAATTGCGTTAGAAAGAAAATAGACTGGTTAAAATTCAAGAAATATATAAATTCCCATCTTCCTCTGAGTACTGTATTAAGAAATGGACACGATGTAGACTCAGCACTCGAAAAATTCAACCAGCTGCTCTCATTAGCTCTCAGCTCAGCCACCTGCACAAAGGTATGCAAGCAATCAAACTATAGCCCATACACACCAGCCGATATTGAATTGCTAGTAAGACAGAAAAGAAGACTCCGAAGACAATGGCAAGAATTCAGATCACCGAATCTGAAAACACAGCTACAGCACTGCACTCGAAAGTTAAAGCAAGCCTTAAAAAATAAAAACAACAAAGAGTTAGAAGAGCACATAGCGAAATTAACACCTGGTGAAGCGTCAGACTACTCTTTGTGGAAATCAGCAAAAAACTCAAATCGGCCAATTCTCACTGATTCCCCCATCCGTTTGAGTGACGGTAATTGGGCTAGAAGCAACTGTGAGAAGGGTTTTGCTTTTGCAAACCACCTAAAAAGTGTGTTTACACCCAATCCACCCTCTTCACAGTCCTCATTACCAATATTAACTTCTCAACCTTGCTCAATAACGCTCAAAATTAAAAAAAAAAGGACATATTCAAAGCAATTTATAAAGATTTAAACCCAAAAAAATCACCTGGTCCAGATAAAATTACCGGTAAAATGATAAAAGAGCTACCTCCGGCTTCAGTAATTCATCTCATGCACATTTTCAATGCTATCCTTCGTATCAAACACTATCCCAAATGCTGGAAAACTTCAAAAATTATTATGATAGCAAAACCAGGGAAAGACCCTACAAAAGTTGCATCGTACAGACCTATCAGCCTCCTGCCTCTACTTTCTAAAGTATTCGAAAAGCTACTTGTCATGAATATAACTCCATTTATTAATCTCAACCAACTGATTCCTCAACATCAGTTTGGATTTAGAAAACAGCACGGCACAATAGAACAAGTCCACCGCATTGTAACTCTGATAAGGAACACTTTTGAAGAAAAAAAGTATTGCTCAGCTGTCTTTCTTGATATCACTCAAGCTTTCGATAAAGTATGGCACGACGGCCTTATTTACAAACTCAAACTATTACTGCCTGCAAATGTCTCCTCATTGCTTAGTAGCTACCTCACGAAAAGACAATTTCTGGTACATCACAAGGATTACACAACAAATCCATTGGATATTCACGCTGGCGTTCCTCAAGGAAGCGTTTTGGGCCCCTTACTGTATCTCTTATACACTACAGATATGCCCAGCAATAACCATACATTTATATCGACCTTTGCAGATGATACGGCAATATTGTGCTCTCGCTCTAACCCCATAGAAGCTACTAAACTCCTGCAGACTCATATCGATTCTCTCGAAATCTGGCTAGCAAAATGGCGTATAAAAGTCAATGAATCAAAGAGCGTACATGTAACCACGCTAAGGCCAGATACATGTCCCCCACTTAAAATTAATGGCCAATCAGTTCCACAATGTTCCTCAACAAAGTACTTGGGTATTCACCTCGACAGAAGGCTGACCTGGAAAAATCACATAGAGGCAAAGAAAACTCAGATCAAGCTTAAAATTAATCAGTTATGGTGGCTGTTACACAAAAAATCAAAGTTGAATCTCGAATACAAAGTGCTATTATATAAAGCAATCCTGAAGCCAATCTGGACTTATGGTATTCAGTTTTAGGGCACCGCATCTCCCTCAAATATCGAAAAATTGCAGCGAATACAATCCAAGTGTCTGCGAATTATTGTAAACGCGCCTTGGTATATGAGGAACGTTAACATCCATCGAGATTTAAATGTACCCACAATTTCTGAGGAAGTTGCAATGTCTTGCAGAAGCTACATTCAAAAATTACACAGTCATCCGAATCCCCTTGCTAGGCAATTGTTGCTGAGCACAGGGCATCGTCGATTAAAAAGAAAAGACACACTGAATATGCTGTGAAATTGCTATACCTCGTGAGTCAACAAATTGTGATGGAACGTTGGGAATATCACATAATTTTATTTAGTTTGTAAGATTTGATTACATATTGTTAGTTTCTAAGTAATTTTAGAAAGATTCAATAAAAAAACTTGTAAAAAAAAAAAAAAAAAAAAAAAAAAAAATTGTTATTTTTAGATGTTCTTTCTCAATCATAGTTAGTAGATTTTCTTTATCGGTCACGTCTTGTAATATTAAATTCGACTTCATTATTTTTAACTTTTTATTGTTTGAAAACATTTAGTGTAGTTGTCTTGAAATTTCAAATAAAGGTTATCGTTCGAACAATATATTACCATTAATCCTTTTTCTGGTATATTTTCTCTCATTAACTGTAATAGGTTGGTTTGTGGTGTCACCTTTAGAGTGTACCTTATTTTTCTCTTGAATAAAATTTTAGAGGTTAATGATTCTACATACGAATCCTCAAGTATAAACTGGATTTTAAAAATATTGATTGGCTTCTCTGTGATGCGAATTAAATTGGTACAGTCACTCTCTGCACTATGAACAGTCTCTTTATCGTCATTAAATAATTCGTTCAGGTTTATTAGTATGTCATGGTTCTCAGAATCATCGTGAACTATTCTGCTCAGTCCATCTGCTATGACATTTTCTTCACCTTTAAAGTATTCAATTTGGAAATCAAATTCGTTGAGTTTGATTTTCCAACGTTGAAGTTTAGAGTTAGGCTCTAGGTGGTCAGTTCTTATTGTAAATTTACGTCCGAACAGATAAGGTCTGAAATACTTTGTTGACCACACAATGGCCAATAGTTCTTTTTCAATGGTACTATAGTTTTTTTCAAGACCGTTCAATGATCTATTAGCATACGAAACAACTTTGTTGTTTTGCATCAAAACTGCACCTAGTGCGTAATTACTTGCGTCGGTGATCAATGTGAAGTATTTGGAAAAGTCTTGGTGAATAAGAATCGGATCGTGCTTTATTAACGTTTTTAGTTTTTGAAATAGTCTTTATCTTTCAGGTTGATTTTCGAGTTTTTTTTTCGAATATTTAATTAGGTGGTGTGCAATTTTGGAATAATAAAACGTCTGTAGTACCCTTTTATGCGTAAGAAGGATTTAATTTGTTTTTGCATTGTGGGTAATGTAATTTTGTCTATTGCTCCTACCTTTGTTGGGTTAGTTTATATTCCATCAACTCTGACTACATGTCCTAAGAACCCAGTTTCTTTGGCTAAAAATGTGCATTTGTCTATCTGGACTTTTAGATTGGGTTTGTTTAAACAATTTAATATTTTACTTAGTGATTCTAGATGTTCTTCTAAACTAGTAGAAAAAACTAAGGTGTCATCTAAGTAAACGAGGCAAATTTTATTTATGTAGTCTTTCAATATCTTCGATATTTTGAATTGGGTATCGGTCCTCGACTGTAATATTGTTTAATTTTCGATAGTCTATGACTATACGCCATTTTTGTTTTTCGGACGCGTCTAATTTTTTGGGCACTATCCAAATAGGACTATGGGCTGCTTGATTCCCTGATAATGCCTTGTGCAAGCATCTCATTTATTTGCCTAGTAACTTCGTCTCTATGCACTTCTGGATATCTATATAATTTTGAAAATATTGGTGTATCGTTTTTAGTAATTATTCTGTGTTTGGTCTCATTTGAAAATTTTAAATTATCGTTATTGTTAAAGAAAACTTTCTTATTTTTCCTAAAAACCTTACTTAGCAATTCTAATTCGTATATGTTCAAAGGTTTAGTATTAATACGTTCCATTAAGGTGCAATTGTTGATTTCATTGTTAAAAATTTCAATTACATTTTCTTGATAGACCAATTTCCTATAAAACTCTTCTTCTTCAGAAAGGCAAAGTGTTATAACAGAGTTATTTGTTATAAGCTGCCTATTCGAGTAACTTATAGTACAATTCAAATCTTTCAAAATGTTATTGCCGATTATGACATCGTATGCGTTATTCAAGTTAAATTCCAAAAATTCACAGAAGTAGTTATCTAAGTTAAACTCTTTAAATATTGGAAATTTACACAATGACTTTGTAGTGACCTCTTTACCAATGGCCTTGACTGAAACGTTAACGTTATATTTCCATTTTGGATGACATAAGTTTTTATTAATGATGCTAAACTCAGCGCCGGTATCGATAATGAAATAAAGAGTTTTTACATGATTTTTAGTGATTATATGGGTAATTTTTTCTGTTGTGTGGATTTATATCACAATCCCCTATTTCCATCGGCGTTACTGTGTTGTGTCGATTGGGATTTTGTGAATTTTTTGAAAGCTTATGGTTTGCTGTGATTGTGATATCCTAAAGTTTGGAAAAGTTTGGGGGTTAGTGTGATTTAGAATCTCTAAAATATCTATTGTTGTTTTTATGGAACGTGTTACTTTGTCTGTAATCACTTGAATTATTTGAATAGGAATTATTGTTTGTATTGTAATTGTCTTGTATTATATTTGTTTTGAATTCTCTTGTATTTGAATAATAGGAATTATTGTTTGTATTGTAATTGTCTTGTCTATTGTCGGTGTTGTCGCTAAAATTAAGCCTTGTTTAACTTTTAACTTTATAGTTTACAGGCCCACACATGGTAGAGTTTTGGTGACGTGCTTCCAATATGATTTTAAAAGCGTTCTCTAATGTTGTGGGTTTTCTAGCAAATATCATGGTTTTGGTTGAATCTAGGAGGTATTCTCTAAATGTATTCAGTGCGATTCTATTAATTTCGTATGTCGTGTATGTTCCGTCTTCATGTGTTAGGGTTCTATTATTTAATCGATTTATAATATTATTAATTTCAAAGTAGCATTTTTCGATTGTACCGTTTAATTTACAAGTTTTAAGTTTATCCATTAGTTCATTACCTGTTCTTTTCTCACCAAACTGGTTTACTAAAACTTTTTTGAGTTTTGTCCAATTTTCAATACTTCCGCTTGTATATAAAGCTCTGCCTGAGCACTTAGTTTTTATAAAATTGAATAATAGGGCGTTAGTGCCTTGATTAAAGTTTTCTAGAGTTGGTAAAATGCTTTCTACTTGGTCGATAAATTCGGGCAATTGGTTGAAATCAGTGCCATCGAATTCTTTGATATTTTTTATGCACGTTAGCATAAGGTTAATGGCGTTGATATCGTTTGTATTCATTTTTATACATGGAGTTATTAATTTATATTTAAATTTATGTAAATTTATAAATTTATTTATTGGTAGCGTATTAATGCGTGAACTTAAATTATGAAAGATGCATCGTTTTCTTTCCAGCACATACACATGTACACGTATGACTATATGATTTAAAGTTAACGTACTAAATTTACCGGTACGGAGTGCGTCGCATTTGGTGATACTCGTTTTCCGCTTTTTTTTCTTTAATGAAACTCCAGTGATGGTTAATCTTCCTTTCGATGAAAGCACCAAGAAGTTCCTCTCGTTCCCCTTGATATAATTTCGTATTATATGTTTTATAAGTTTTGAGTTTTTTTTTCCTCGTCGCCAGTTATGTTCTATTGAGCATACATACGGGACGGTCATGGAACGGTCATTAGTCGTCGTTGTAGTCGGACGTGTTTATTCTTTTTTTCTTTGAGTTTTAATTTACAAACTAATTAATTGATTGAGTTGATCTAAAAGATTGATCATAAGAATCGTGCAATATTGTTGATCAGTTGTTGTATGGTGTGTCGTGAAAAAGAAAACAAAGAAGCTATTTGTTGACGCACTTGCATTTGTGAAAGACATTAAACAAAACATTAAATATCCACATGAATACTAAATTAGCAACAACAGAACTAAAGAATCAATTTTAACGGTATCAACTATATATCATATTCTGTGTGTAGTTCTCCTCACTTTGTGCACTCTGAGTATTGTTCTCTTCATATATTCTCTTTCTCTTCAATTCGCCGCTGTTGATGTGACTCTCTTGGCTTTACATAAATTGAAACTGTTGTTGTTATCTATTTTACCTATCTGAGTTTGCTAATGTCGCCATCTCCTAGACTGACGCGTCAGCAGCAGCTCGCTCATAAGGCGTGCAGTAAATCTGTAAATTCGCCTAAACAGGAGATTAGCGGCAATGCAATAAACTCGGTCGCTGCACAACTTCATGGATTGGAAGTGCGATTGAATGCAAGTATTACAGAACAGATAAAACTACTTGAAGATCGCCTTCTATCATATTCTGATAATTTGCATAAAAGTCTTGCTAGTGAATTGAGCAGTGCTGAGGGTAGACTTATGGACAAGGTGGAGAGTGAAATTGGTACTATAAGTGACAAATTTAAAGAGTACGATAGTAAAGTTTTTACACTTGAAAATAAGATTTGTGCTCTATCTACTCGGTGTGAGGAGTTGGCTAAGCAAATTACTGACAATAAAAACAACAATAGCAACAACGCTGTGGATCATTCGTCGGATGCCATACTCTACGGATTGCCGTTTTCTAAATCCGAAAATCTCAAAAGCATTTTTAATTGTATCTGCCGGGCCATCGATTTCATGTCACCACAAATTAAGAACATATTTCGTGTTAAGCCTAAAGCTGATAATATCAATTCACTAGTGGTTGTAAAGTTTTACACTCCTTTCGATCGTAATCAGGTCTTGAAGGCTTTTGGCGATTATAGGAGACAGTGGAAGAGGGCAGTGAATTTAAGGTTGGCGGGGCTTGACTTGGAAAACGATGTGTTCATACATGAAAGTCTTGATGTGGAGACTAGAAGGCTTTTGCATGCTGCGATTTCCCTTAAGCGTACCAAGACTATCTTTAATGCTTTCACTTATCGTGGCTCTGTTCACATTCGACTTCAAAAGAATTCTGAATGTATACGCGTTGGTAGCGTGGAGGATTTGGAGAGAGCAGTTAGTTCTGGTGGATCTAAAGGTGCTGAAAATATCAATAAATAGTTTAATTATTACTACGTATTCTTGTTTGTAGTGGGTGCCGTAGCTCAGTGGTTAGTTGTTCGCCTTCTGATCTGTAGGTCGGTGGTTCAATCCCCGGCTGATGCATAACAAATTTAATATCGATAAGATTTTTCTTTCGAACGGTACCCACCTGTCGGCAAGCAATTGGCAATTCTTCCGACAGTAACAACTTGCCATGAAAAAGCTTCTACAAGAACTCTGTGACAAAGCTCAGAAAAAGTGATGTCACAAGTGTTCTGCCGTTCGGAACCGGCTAAAATAAGTAGGTCCCTTCTAATACTGTCTAAAATTTAAGACGCACAACAGTAATGGAAGAGAAGCTCGGCCAATGAGCCCTTTGGGGCTTTATGTGCCACATATTTATTTTATAGATTGATTGTGACATTTCCATTTTCTTGATTTATTCAATTCGCCGCAAACAGAGCAGTTTGTAAGTTGTATTGGTAGCTGAAGAGTCACTTGTGTGTTTGTGTCACTTGAATAATGACAATTTCGCTTATTTCGTAGTGAGCTTCATCACCGAACTCAATTTAAGGGTAAGTCATCATCTTACTAAACACAGATTTTGGAAATAAATTTCTACAATTTGTAAATGCTGCCCGGTAGTAAGCCATTTCATGATGAAATATCAACCAATTCTGACATGTCGGTCATTAATTACGGCACAAAATTGTACCGAATAATTCAAAATTTCTGGAAAAGGTTTCATTGAATGTATGAATTGTAACTTTTGCAGCTTTTCGTGATATTTTGTATATTTGATAATACAGGGTTATTTTTTAAGAGACTTCGGATTTGATTAAAAAAAATACATAAAATTCAGAGAAATGTATGGGTGCCGTGGCTCAGTGGTTAGTGTGTTGGCCTTCTGATCTGTAGGTCGTGGTTCAATCCCCGGCTCATGCATAACAAATTTAATATCGAAAAGATTTTTCTTTCGAACGGTACCCACCTGTCGGCAAGCAATTGGCAATTCTTCCGACAGTAACAACTTGCCATGAAAAAGCTTCTACAAGAACTCTGTGACAAAGCTCAGAAAAAGTGATGTCACAAGTGTTCTGCCGTTCGGAACCGGCTAAAATAAGTAGGTCCCTTCTAATATTGTCCAAAATTTAAGACGCACAACAGTAATGGAAGAGAAGCTCGGCCAATGAGCCCTTTGGGGCTTTATGTGGCCACATATTTATTTTTTTTTATTTTTTATTCTTGTTTGTATCTATTGCATTCTTCATTCTTCTACCTATATTCACTTTTACACTTTCGTTCATCTTCTGCTTTATGTCTTATCATTCTTTTTTCATTACTCTTATCTCCCTTAATACTACTTCTAAATAAATGCTTACTGTTTGCTGTTATCATCTTTCTGGTGTTATGGTTGTGAATGAAATTGATTACAGCGCTGATGAAAGTCACAAAACCTTGATCAATATCATGTGTAGACGCCACAAGGGTCTTAAAATTGTACACTTCTATGCCCGGAGTCTTAATGATTTTAAACTTGATTGTGTAAAGTATGCATTTGGGGATTCCTTGGTTGACGTCATATTTGTTTCTGAAACGTGGTTTGAAAGTGATGTGAAGGATGAATACCTCAACTTAAGAAATTATAAACTATTTCGCAATGACAGGTGTGATCGAAGAGGTGGGGGTGTTGCAATCTATTGTAGATGTAGTCTAAATGTAAAGTTTTTGAATAAATCTAGTGGATCAGAGATAGAGTTCATAAATATAGAAATTTTTGATACTAGTACTAAAATTTTTCTCTCCTGCGTTTATAACCCCAATCACAGCTTCTGTATTGACCCGTTGTTCACTTCCATTTCTAATTGTGTGATTGACTATGATCACTTTGTTCTATGTGGTGACTTTAATCTGAACCTTTTAACTAATAATAGTTACATTAAGCGATTTATTGATGGTTTATATGAGGTTGGTCTCAGCATTGTCAATACTAATATCCCGACTAGATTTGCAAGCAACTCTCAACCTAGCTTACTTGACATATTTGTGGTATCTGATATCTCTTTGGTGTTATTATTTGATCAAATATCTTTTATCTCTGATCATGACTTAATTTTTTGTACTTTGAATATTGGTCTTAGTCCAGTCGTCTCGGAGAACATGTTTGTCTATCGTGATTATAAATTCATTGATTTCACATCTTTGTACAATGACTTACTTGATACCGATTGGTCTACCTGTTGGTTTTTTAGTTCAGTTGATGATAAATTAAACTACTTTATTACTGAGCTTACTAAACTATTTGACAAACATGTTCCTTTGAGAACTCGCCGTGTGATCAATAGCTCGTGTCCCTGGTTTACGCAAAATGTAAAATTAGCATTGAAGAAACGTCACAAAACTTACAATAAATGGAAAAAAAATCCAACTGAATGCAACCTTCTGGATTACAAAAGGGCAAGGAATGAAGCTACCTCTATGGTCAGGTTGTCGAAGAAGATGTTTTTTAGATCGAAGCTTCAATCTTCATTACCGTCAAAACAGCTGTGGCACAATTTAAAAAGTATTGGTGTGTGTTGTAGTAACTCTGAAACATGTCGGATTGATCCCCAAGAACTCAATGACTTTTTTATTGTTAACACTGCTTCCAATTTGCCTAAGATTCTCCATCACAAAACTTCTACCAAATTTCAAGACCGGTTTCAGTTTGATGCTGTGTGTGAAATGGATGTTGCACGTTGTTTAAACAAAATTAAGTCTAATGCTGTTGGAGAGGATGGTATTGCTATTAAGTTCATTAAACTGGTATTGCCCTACGTATTGAGTCCTCTAACACACATTGTTAACCATTGTTTTACTTCCTCCTGTTTTCCAAAAATTTGGAAAATGGCAACAGTCATACCCATTGCAAAAAAATCCATGCCTTCAACACCTGCTGATTTTCGTCCAATAAGCATACTGTCATGTTTATCAAAAGTCTGCGAGTCCCTTATGGCTGAGCAGATTTCCAGTCACATCAGTGGGTGTGGTCTCATATCTCCTCTTCAATCTGGTTTTCGCGCTGGACATAGTTGCTCCACCGCAGTAGTAAAAATTTTGGAAGATATTAGAATACAGTATGACAAAAAACATTTGACTCTGTTGTGTCTCTTGGATTTCTCAAAAGCATTTGATAGTGTTAACCACTCTCTGCTGTGTATAAAGCTGAGACAATACTTCGGATTCTCGAATACTGCTGTTCGTTTGAAGGAAAGTTATTTAAAGGAGAGGTCTCAAAGGGTTAAAGTGGGTAATGATTATTCTGCTTTTAACAGGGTAACTAGTGGTGTACCACAAGGCTCTGTTCTTGGGCCCCTTCTTTTCTCATTATTTTACAGTCTGCAGTTATGTCAACATGCATGTATATGCTGATGACCTTCAACTTTACTTGTCAAGCCCTATTGGTCTTGTTGAGGATTTGTGTTTTAGAGTTAATGAGGATCTTTGTTCTATTGGCGAGTGGGCGACTGTAAATTTGCTACAGTTGAACCCCTTGAAATCGAATGTTCTTCCAATTTCTAAAATATCTTAGGTTAGGTTAGGTTAGGTTATGCGGCCGCCCCCCGAATGGGGGGCGCACTTAGGCCAAATAATTGGCCCATTGTGTCACCATGCATCGTTGATGCCTATCATCCTATCTCCTCTGTTAAGCGGAACCATTGGGATTTCCTAATGAATAGAGCAATGTCCCTGACATCTATGGGTGCAAGCTCAGTGGTATCTATAAAAAAGGCACTCCCCAATAGAGTGTGCCTTCTGCGTGCCAAGGCGGGGCATCTACAGAGGAAGTGGTAAACACTTTCCTCCTCTTCCTCGTCCTGGCAGCTGCGACAGAAATCGTTGGCCGGTAAGCCGAGCCTTGCAACATGCCTACCCACAAGCCAGTGGCCCGTGAGTACGGCGATTACATTACTTATGGTTTTCCTGCCCATTGACAACAGTGAACGGGTTCGTCTATTGTCAAGGGTTGGCCAGATTTTCCTAGTGGTAGCACAAGAGCTCTCATCCCGCCATCTTCTATTGGCAATGGTGAGATAATGTTGTGTAATAAGAAGCTTGCATGTTGCAAGCGGAATTCCGGCTTGATGAGATGGATAGATCTCTGGCAACTTAGTGCCCGATCTCGCCAATTCATCTTCCTCACAGTTTCCTGGAATGTCCCTATGCCCCGGTACCCATACAATGTGAACATTGTAGTACTCCGCTAGCTCGTTAAGAGCTGTGCGGCATTTAAGGGCAAGTGCCGATTTGGCGAACGCTCCTGCGAGAGTTTTAATGGCAGCTTGACTGTCCGTGTAGATAAAAACTTTGAAGGATATTGTATTACAGCTAAGCCACGTTGCCGCCTCCTTTATAGCCATTATCTCGGCTTGAAAAACACTGCAAAAGTCGGGTAATCGGAACTTGAGCTTAATGCGTAAGGAATCAGAAAAGACGCCACCTCCTACCCTACCCTCCAATTTGGAGCCATCTGTGTACAATTGTACCGATTGAACTCCAGTTTCATTGACAATACCCCTATTCCATTCTTCCCTCGAGGGTATGTGGGTTGAGAAACTATTGTCAAAGCATGGTATGGGGATGGTATAGTCGATGGCATTCAGAATCGTAGTGCACTCCCCCAGGATCCTTGAGTGTCCGTATCCTGGTTGAGCCCAGCGTGAAGCTATGTTTAGTCTAATTGCTGATATCAGAGCTCTCTGCCTGCCAAATAAATCTACGGGGAGTAGATGCAGTAGCGAGTAGAGTGCTTTTGACGGGGTGATTCTTAGAGCGCCTGTTGTCAACACCGCAGACGTCCTTTGAACCTTGTCTATTTGTCGTCTATGTACCTCCTTATTTAAGGATTCCCACCAGACTATCACACCGTAAAAAAGAATTGGTCTCACGATCGCAGAGTATAGCCATGATACGATTGTAGGACTCATCCCCCATCTTTTACCTATGGCTTTCTTACAGGAATAGAGTGCTGCAGTTGCTTTACGAACCCTTTCCATCGTGTTTGGTTTCCAACTTAGTTTCCTATATAAAGTTATACCCAAATATTTCGCCTGTTCAGTTAGCTTTAGACTAGTTCTCCCAATTCTAGGTAAGGTAAAAATAGGTATTTTATGCTTTCTAGTAAAGAGGACTAGTTCAGTTTTGGCAGGGTTAATGGCCAGACCAGAGTTTGAAGCCCATTTGGACAGGATTGATAAGGCATGGTTCATCACTTCGGTGAGTGTATTTAAATATTTCCCCGATGCCACAAATGCCACGTCATCTGCATAAGCCACCGCTTTGCATCCCGTGGCCTGTAAAGATATGAGAACTTCATTAATGGTTAAGTTCCACAAAAGAGGCGACAGCACACCCCCTTGAGGGGTGCCCTTAATCGCAAATCTGCTAATGCATGAGGTACCCAATTTTGAGTTTATCACTCTTTGCTTTAGCAATAGACTAATGAATCTAATAATAGGTTCATCTACCTTAAGCATAGCAAAAGAGTTTTCGACTGCTTCTGGATTTATGTTATTGAAGGCCCTCTCAATATCTAGAAAGGTGACCAGGCTATATTCTTTGCAGTGCAAAGATGTTTCGATCTTTTGCACAAGTGAGTGAAGGGCTGTCTCAACGGACTTGCCTATGTTATATGCGTGTTGCAATGAGGAGAAAAACCTTTTATCTATAGAGCCCCTTAAGTACACATCAAATAGTCTTTCAAGGGTTTTTAATAAGAAGGATGATAGACTTATAGGTCTAAAATCACTTGGCTTTGAGTGGGACGTTTTTCCGCCTTTAGGGATAAACACCACGTTAACTTGTAGCCATGTCCTGGAGACATAGCATAGATTACCTCCAACCAAGGTGTTAGAAGGTCAGCACACTGCTGCATGTCTGCGGGTATAATACCATCAGGTCCTGGTGACTTGAATGGTTTAAAATTATTAATCGCCCAATTAATCTCTGTTTTACTGATTATTTTGTGCGGGACGTCGTAGATAATTCTACTAAGATTAACATTGGGAGTTCGGCCAGGGCTGTCCTCCAAACAGCCTGGAAAGTGGGTATCAATTAGTACCCGAAGAGTTACCAGACTTGAAGTGGTCCAATCACCATCCCCCTTCATAATGAAGCTGGGTGTAACTGGATTTGTTGCGAGAATCTTTCGTAGGCGGCTTGCCTCTGAAATTTCTTCTATGTTGCTGCAAAAGTCATTCCATGATGATCTTTTTGCTCTCCTAATCGCATTTTTAAACACTCGTAGGCTCTCCTTATAAAATATCTTACTCTCATGCTATTCATCAATTTTTCTTAACGGAACCCAACTTGAATTTGCGATCAAGGTTAGGAATCTTGGTTTTATTATTAACTCTTCCCTTTCTTGTGAAGACCATATTAATAATGTGGTGAGTAAGTCGTATTCTGGTGGTGTTTTCGCAAGGTAACGTGTCTAACTGCCTCAACCAGGTGGGGCTAGCGCAATCCTTGTTGTACTCATCGCAAGTCAACTCACTGGCTGTCATGTAGTTTGATCTGAGCGCTATGTGATGATACCTTTATTTGTTAATGAGGGGTAGTCATATAGCTTGCTCTGCTTACTCTGTGATGGCGCTTTCATTATTATTAATGGGGGCCCTCCATGTGGCGACCACCGGGCAACGTCTTCCTGGCACCCGCTGGGAGGCGGCTGAAGTGAGTGGCGAAAATCTCCTCGGTTAGAGGTTGTGCGTTGGGTTTGGGACCCGCCACATAAAAAACCCCCCCAATGAAAAAAACAAATATGCCTCGGATAAGGACTACCGCTTTTGTTGATGACCCCCGCAAACGAAAAAAGGACCACGATTTACGGATATGCACCTGGAATGTCCGATCCCTTTATAGGGAGGGTGCCTCTATCCAGCTGGTTGATGTCCTCGAAAAATACAGAGCTGACATCACCGCTCTCAAGGAAATGCGATGGACATGACAGGGCTGCTCCAAAAGAGCGTCCTGTGACATCTACTACAGTTGCCATGCTGAAAGGCACGAATTAGGATGTGGATTTTTGGTCAGCAAGAGACTACGACATCTTGTCTCACAGTTCACGCCTGTGAACGCACGGCTGGCCACAATCCGCATCAAGGCAAAATTTTTCAACATCAGCCTTATATGTGCCCACGCTCCGACGGATGAGAAGGACAATGTGACCAAGGAGAGCTTCTTTCAGAGCCTCGAAGAAGCTTATGACCGCTACCTCGCCACGATATCAAAATCGTGGTTGGCGACTTTAATCCCAGGGTGGGCAAGGAAGGTACCTTTGGTCCACCTGTCGGAAAATTCAGCCTCCACCAAAACACCTCCGATAACGGAATGAGGCTGATCGACTTCGCCGCAGCACGAAACATGGTAATTGGTGGTACCAGATTCCAGCATCGCGATATCCACAAAGCGACATGGCTGTCTCCAGATCAACGTACAAGAAACCAAATTGATCATGTGGTGATTGACGGAAGGAATGCTTCCAGTGTGATGGACATGAAATCGATCCGTGGTGCCAACATCGACTCTGATCACTACCTTGTTGCAGCTAAGGTGCGCACACGCCTATGTGTCGCAAATAACAAGAGAAGTCCCACACAGAGAAAGCTCGACGTCAGTAAGCTGCGATCACCAGAGACAGCAGATGCATTTTCCACTCGACTATCGGATCTGCTTATGCAGAACACTCCCCCACTTGATGATACATGCGCGCGGTGGACACATATATCCCACTCCATGACTACTGTTGCCGAGGAGGTAATCGGTTACTACCGGCCTCTGAGGAATGAGTGGTATGATCAGGAGTGTCGCGACGCTACCGCAGAGAAAGACGCCGCCTACAGAAAAACCCTGCGTGCAGGCGTAACGCGAGCTGTTAAGGAGCGGTATAGAGAGAAAAGGAGTGCAGAGAGACGTCTTTTCAGGCGCAAGAAGAGGGAGTTGGAAAGACGCGAGTGTGAGGAGATAGAGATGTGTACCGACAAGAATGAGACTCGAAAATTCTTTGAAAAGACTAAGCGCCTGAGTGGAGGTTTAAATCCCGGAGCCCCTTCTTGTCGTGATGGAAATGGGAATCTGGTTACGGATGTCCAGAGTGTACTGAGCCTATGGAGGGAACACTTCTCCACGTTACTGAATGGCGATGCTACGAACAATTCCGCCAGTGGAGGAGAATGCCCGATAACCCCAATTACAGATGATGGTGTTGATGTTCCACCACCCGACTATGACGAGGTTGAAACGGCCATTTTAAGGCTGAAGAAAAATAAAGCTGCAGGTGCTGATGGCCTGCCTGCCGAGTTGTTTAAGACCGGAGGCGATGAGCTGCTCACCCGCATGCACCAGCTCATAAGTAGAATATGGTCGGATGAAAGCATGCCTGATGATTGGAGGCTCAGTGTTCTCTGTCCTGTACATAAAAAAGGAGACCCCACAATTTGCGCCAACTACCGTGGAATAAGTCTCCTGAGCATCGCATACAAGGTTCTATCGAGCGTACTGTGTGAAAGGTTGAAGCCTATGCTCAGCAACCTGATTGGACCTTATCAGTGTTGCTTCAGACCTGGTAAATCCACCATCGACCAGATTTTCACACTGCGCCAAATCCTGGAGAACACCCAAGAAAAACAGATCGACACACACCACCTATTTGTTGATTATAAAGCCGCTTTCGACAGTCCGGTAAGGGATTACCTCTATGCAACAATGTCTGAGTTCGGTATTCCTGCAAAGCTCATTCGACTCTGTAGAATGACACTGCATAACTCCTGTTGTGCAGTGAAAATTGGGAAGGACCTCTCCGCACCGTTTAATACCGAACGGGGTTTCAGACAAGGTGATTCGTTATCGTGCGACTTCTTCAATCTTATTATGGAGAAAATAATACGAGCTGCTGATCTACGGCATAATGGCACTATCTTCAACAAAAGTGTCATGCTGTTAGCGTATGCCGACGATATTGACATAATCGGCATGAACAAGCGAGCAGTCAGTGCAGCATTCTCAGAGTTGGAAAGAGAGTCGCGTCGGATGGGTCTCACGGTGAACGAGGGCAAGACGAAGTATCTAGTGTCAACAAACAAAGAGTCCCGGCGTCTTGGACAGCACGTCACTGTTGACAACTACGCTTTTGAAGTAGTAAGGGACTTTGTCTATCTTGGAACCAGCATTAACAGCAGTAATGACGTCAGCTTGGAGATCATACGTAGGATAACTCTTGCTAACAGGTGTTACTTTGGGCTGAGTAAGCAATTGAGAAGTCGAGCCCTCTCTCGAAGAACGAAAACTACACTCTACAAGTCTCTCATCATCCTGTCCTAACATATGGCGCTGAATCCTGGACAATTTCCACCTCGGATGAGCGAGTGCTTGGAGTTTTCGAGAGAAAAGTCCTACGCAAGATCTTTGGACCTATTTGCGTTGGTGGCGAGTACCGAATAAGGTACAACCATGAGCTGTACGAGCTGTATGCCGATATTGACATAGTAAAGCGCATCAAAATCCAGCGGCTGCGCTGGCTAGGTCATGTCGAGCGAATGGAAGAACAGGCTCCAACTAAGAAGGTGTTATATTCGGAACCCGCTGGAGGACGACGCAAAAGAGGAAGACCAAACCTCCGGTGGAAAGACCAAGTACTGGAGAACCTGACGGCGCTTGGAATTTCTAACTGTCGCCAGCTAGCGAAGAACAGAGATGGCTGGCGAAGCATGTTATTTTCGGCCTAAATCGATACTCGGTTGTTATGGCCACATAAGTAAGTAAGTAAGTCGTATTCTGCTCTTCGTAACCTCAGAATGACTACAGCATTTGTGCCATGTGAAACTAAACGAAAATTAATTCTCCAATTGCTGATCCCTATTTTAACATATTCTGATGTTGTTTACAGTAAGCTGGATTCCAGGTCCTTGCAAAAATTACGTGTAACATTCAATAATGCTGTTCGTTACATTTACGGTTTAAAAAAGTTTGATCATGTCTCGGCCTATAGTGGAAATATTCTTGGTGTTGATTTTTCTAATTATCTTGATGCTAGAAATTGCATCTTTTTATACAGACTTATCCACTCGCAGAGTCCAGCGTACTTGTATGATAAGCTTCAATTCTGTAGGTCGGGTAGAGGCAGAAATCTTCTTATACCAAGTTTTAATTTCAAAAATTCTAGTAGGTTATTCTTCTTTAGTGCTGTTAGATTGTGGAATTCACTTCCGGTACATATTAAAAATGCTGTTACTATGGCAAACTTTAAGCACCTAATTCTTCTACATTTCTCTAACAAACCTTAATTAAATTTTTTTTTTCTTTTCTTTTCTTTTCTTTCTCTCTCTCTCTCTCTCTCTTTCGCACGCACTTTCTTTTCTTTTCTTTTTCTTTGCCCTTTTCCCTTTTCTCGACAGCCCTATTTAGTTTTAAGCAATTACTTTATTCCTTTATTTTTTAAGCAATTTGTTGTTAATATCTTTGAAGTTGTTATTTCATGTTTACTCTGCGCATGTAAAAGATTATTATATCTTATATGTGAACTAAAATGGAATTAAATAATAATAAATAATAATATCTACTTTAAAAAAGAAAAGAAGTAAAAAAAACGATTTCTCAATAACTTATCAATATTGGAAAAATAACTGTTTTCAAACGAATGATCAGATTTTTGACACTTCAGAGAAAGAAAGGGTTTCCTTCAAATGACTTCAGAGTTGTCTGAAGTCGTTCTGGCAAGTAGGGTTGCAGGGTTGCATGTGATGTGTAACTATATACGATATTATAATTATACATTCTACATTATGACAATAATTTACAATTAAAGGCAAAGTAAATTGTGATATGTATATTTGTAGTGGGCGCCGTAGCTCAGTGGTTAGGGTGTTGGCCTTCTGATCTGTAGGTCGTGGTTCAATCCCCGGCTGATGCATAACAAATTTAATATCGAAAACATTTTTCTTTCGAACGGTACCCACCTTTCGGCAAGCAATTTCAATTCTTCCGACAGTAACAACTTGCCATGAAAAAGCTACTAAAAGAACTATAAAAGAAAGAGACGAGCAGATATTAGATCAACTTCTGTGTTTGCAAGTAGCTAGTACATTCAAACTAACTTTACTCAAAATTAAATATTTTACCTAAGGCTCATTTCATGATTCATGAGTGCACATATGTTCTCTCGCTCACGAAACGTAAGTCAAATGTACAGAACACACCCAGCATAATTCAACAAAATGATGTGACAAGCAAACGTCGCATGTGCACTCAACCAGCCACAACCACATTGCCACGTTCTATTGGGTTGCAAGGGTCAAATTGGATAATGCAGCTAGTAAATACTAGCTGCATTTTTTTGCCAGGGAGTGCAAAAAAAACCCCGACTCGCTTATAATTTCTCTTTACATTTCAGTAGCCCATTCACAATAGGTCGCTTATCGTTAAACGAATTCAACTCAAACCGCTTATATGAATTAGCTAGCTAGCTTATTTTGTGTTCTTGCTTTGCATGCAATTCGATAAACTACCAGGTAGAACTACTTTTGCTAGTCGCTTGCAAAAGAATGCAGCTACTATTTGGTGCTAATAGTGTCGAATTGTGTTAATTGCTTTGAATAGAGACGCTGAATTTTGTGAACGTCTACCAAGCACAGTTTATTTTGATAAATAATGATAATAGAGATAAATACTCTGAGCTGTGAAGAGTGTTTACCAACTGTCAACATGTCACATTTATAATAGAAATCCATTTTGTACTCTCAACCATAGTGAAATAGAGCAAGATCGTCACCGTGATAAATAATGGAATGCAATGATGAAATGTGTTGTGGGTGGGGCCTGCGTTGGGCACCGAATATTCTTCCTATTTTGTTTTCTCCTCGCAGTGCCTGTTCTCTGCCTTTTCCAGAATATGCGTTGTTCCTTATAAAACAATATCATTAGTTATGTATCATTTCTGGCTCAATGGCTTTGTCAATAAGCAAAATATGCGTTATTGGTCAGCAACAAACCCACAAGTGCTTCTTGAGACACCGTTGCACCCGCAAAAAGTTACTGTTAGGTGCGGTTTTCATGCCGGAGGTGTTATTGGGCCGTATTTTTCCGTGGATGAAAACGACCGTCATGTTACCGTCAATGGAGAGCACTATCGTGCTATGTTGGAAGATTATTTGTGGCCAGAATTGGATGAACTTGACATCAGCGATATGTGGTTTCAACAAGACGGTGCCACTAGCCACACAGCACACGTCACAATCGATTTATTGCAAGGCAAATTCGGTGAACGTGTTATCTCGAGAAATGGTCCGGTTGAATGACCGCCTCGTTCATGCGATCTAACACCATTGGATTTCTTTTTATGGGGCTTTATCAAGTCACTGGTCTATGCCAACAAGCCAGCAACTTTAGACGAGCTCAAAGACAACATCCAACGCGAAATTGTCAACGTTCCGGTCGAAATGTGTGCTAGAGTGGTGGAAAATTGGGTCAAAGAATCGACCGCTGCAAACGGGCTCGTGGTGGTCATATGACCGAAATCGAATTTCATTAATTCATGTGATTCATAAATTTTAACTCAATATCTCAAATATTTCTGTGTTTTTTTAATAGATAAAATTGTTATGCCCCTAATGGAAAACCCTTTATATGATAAAGTGTTTATGCATGTGTTCCGCATTTGTATGTATTTATGTCTTGTCCGTTTTTTTTATTTCGTTGTTCCCTAATGTAAAAATATAACCTTGTCTGTGATTGGTGTCACGATTTACCTGTGTCTTTTGTTGAATCTGACCCTTGTGTGAAAACATTTTCAGTAGAGAAGAGATCTAGAAAGTGAAAGTGCGTAGATTAGATCGTGTGAGTTTTACTTGTGCAAATATAGATAAATATATATAATAAATACTTTTTTTTTTATTTTTTTTATTCCACGGGAAGAATATTTATAAGTGGCACATGCACGAAAGCCTTCGTCGACATCTTGAATATATGTTTTGAATTTGAATATGTCAACACTCCACCCGTGTGTTAACTGTGGGAGTAGGAGAATTATAATTTTAGATAAAAAGTTCCTGCTCTAGAAGTACAGCTGGCTTTTCAATTTCAACAAGTTTTCAAGTTCATTTTTGTTAGATATAATGCTGTTAATATTAAGATAAGTACATTTCAGATTGGTATTCAGGGCCCTTTGTTGTACTTAGAGGATAATTATGGACGTCGATATTTAGTAATTATTTCTGAACTAATAATTTACTATTCACACACTTAACACGCAGACTTACAGTCCCTAACGTCATGACTTCCTGCATATTTACTACAATTGAAAATTCGCTTCTATGTATCTTCTATCAACTGTTATCTCTTTCACATCACTAACTAGGCCATTTTTGGATTCTATCACATTTTGAAGCGCATTCTATGTTTCTTTATTTTTCTTTCCCTGGACTTTTGGTTTCAGTATAATTTTGTTATCATTTAGTTTCCTTATCTGAGCGAATGACATTTCATTGATTTCATTATTGTTGAAATTTTGTAAACCAATATCATTTATTTTGTTGTTAATTCGTTGATTAGTTGTGTTAAGATCTCCTTCTTCATTAAGTCTATTTTTATTTCCATATTATTTTCAGTTCTTATTTATGTGAGTTACTCTTTCAAAGAAAAACAAAAGATAGTATTGGCGGAAATGGCGGAAGAATATGGCAAGCAAGACTACCTGTCGCCCAAAATAAACCAATGAAATCGCACAGGATACAAAATAACAAAGAAAAATAAAAGCACCACTACGAATCTCAATGATGACAACATGACTTATTTTTATTGGGCTCCATTATTGCCTGCTCGTACTCAAATATTCCACCATGGTTACGCGCCAGCTAGCTATGATAGAATGGCCGCGGTCCTAAACCGACCATGACGGAACAACAAGCAGACAATAAAAAAAATCACCTTCCCACATGAAAGACAAACCCATGTCAACATATACACACACATTCACTCACTTACTTTATATGACTACTTTCACCGACGGATGCAGTATGGTGAGCTCATATGGTTCAATCGATGTTGTTTTCCAGGATTCTTCGCGCGAGTTACATACTATAACCAACCACAGCCACCAAAGCAGAACGTAGCAACAACAACAATCAACAATAACAGCGACAAACAACAACACCAACAACGATCAACAACACCAACAACAACAACTCCAGGTGCAACGACCCAACATAATAAGCATTTTATTAAATTCATTTACTTTAGTTAAATAAGCATTTTATTAAATACATTTACTTTAGTTAATTAATCATTTTCACTTTTACAAACTGTCAATTATGCATTTTGCTTATGTTTTCGCAATATAATCAATAATGCGTAATAAACATTTTTACTTGTTAATGACTAAATCAATAAGCTATAAAATATATGTATTTTTAGTTTTAAGAGTGAGTTGTAAAACAGAAGTAGTGACTTGCATAATAAATGTAAATTTTAAGAAGATATATATTTTTTTTATTAAGTTCTATGAATTGAACTTATAACTCGCACACGTACCCTTCCCTATCTTGATTCTCCAATATTCCGGTGGATTGAAAAATCCCCTAGAAAAAACCGATGACTACCACACCTTGCTCGATATTTTGCTCTCGCTCTAAATTTTCTGCAACAAAAGGCTGATAGAGTGCATATGTATATACAGTGGCTGCCGTAGCTCAGTGGTTAGTGTGTTGGTCTTCTGATCTGTACGTCGTGGGTTCAATCCCCGGCTGAAGCATAACAAATTTAATATCGAAAAGATTTTTCCTTCGAACGGTACACACCTGTTGGGAAGCACTTTGTAATTTTTCCGGCAGTAACAATATGCCATGGAAAAGCTTAAGGAATTAATGTCACAAATTACAAAATCCCCGTAGGCATTCAATTGCTTGTTGGATCAAACAGGGGAGGAAAACACATACATGTACTTAGACAGGGGAAAAAAATATATATAACCTTGTCAATCACTTATACACTCTTTTTGAAGAAAAACAGAATATTAAATTTAAAACATGGAGAAGCAATTTAAGGGAAAGCTAAACAACAACAAAAAAAGATTGAAATTTGAAAATTAACTGTTCAACAAAAAAAAAAGTTAATCGTAGGAACCAAATACAACAAAATTTTGGGAGCAGGTTCGGTGGCTAAAACAATATATCTTCATTTGGGTTAACAAAAAATACCACCGAACAAACAACCCTGCCGTTGTCCACCAAGAGGTGTGTGCGTATGTGTGGGTTCGTGCACACACTTGTATATGACGAAGAAAATATATTTTAGTTTTTTTCCACACAGATGCACGTATATTCGCGCATACACGTGCCACATTCGAGTGTCCAGTGCCGAGAGGACGAGTGGACATTTGCGGTACACTTTATAAAAAAATAATAAAACCATAAATTTCTGAACTTCTACAACTTATTTTTCTATCCAACCTGGATGGTATGTGCTTCCGACTTTATTGTTTTGTTACTTCCTGCCACCTCAAAAAAATATGTTTGATAGAAAATCACTTGTAGAAACCTACATCAGTTTTGTTTATAAAAAAAAAGCGTTGAGTATGTGGGAAAGAGATGCCGGTGAGCTCATACCTTGGTTGCTTCCATTCTGATTCTTCTTTTGCCTCAATTACCGAATGCATCTTCATTTATAACAAATTCAAGTTGCTTTTGCTTAACCGTTCTTAAATTATAAAATTACCACTAAATAGAAGTAAATATACAAAATATATACAATACCATTACTCAAAATGTATGTAAAATCAAATTTTGATTTATTTAATTAATTTCGTTATGGAGAGAAATTCCGTATTGAGACGGAAGAGAAAAGCACGTAAATTGCAAACCAATTGTTTCTTATGTATATCACTTTGTACAAAGAAAAAAAAACAAGATATATATATGCGTTTATGTATATTATTTATTACAATAAAAAACCTCGGGATATATACGAAATAAATTAAATATGTTTGACAGACATAAGTTTAATTATATAATTATATACAAAAAACCTCGAGATAAAAATGTACAAAAAATGCACAGTTCGTGTCGGGAAAAATTCAGGTAAGTAAAAAATGAAAAAGAACAAATAACCGAATGTATTGCTGAACACCGATTAAAAATGCAACTCGCCTTCTATAAAGGTGGCACCAAATCCACCAGACAGCGCGCGAGTTTCATTTATGTTGCGGCACTACTTCGCAACACAATGGTTGATTAAAACGATTTCTTTAATTTGATTTTTTAAAGAGTTCTTTTTTATTACGATAGAGTTGGGTTAATTATAATTATTACCGTAGGGTTAAGGTATGATGAATTGGTTTGTTATTGTTGAAAATGAATGTTGGAGTGGAGCTGCTCCGTTCGGCACGAACCGTCACGTTTAAAACCCGAAAATATACTCTGTTCTTATTATCGCTTTAAGCGACTACCAAGTCAAGATGTTGTAATGCTGCTTTAATTACAATATACTGACTTTGGGTTTTGTTATTTCTTTGCTCATGCAATGGTTCGCTACGGAATTTGCTGACGATGCAAAATGCAACAACGGCATGATCGGCAGCAACTCCGTTGCGATATTCATCGAACCTATAACTCCCCTAGGGTTACTCTGAGAACGCTCCTGAGTTCTCGTATTTATAATTTTTACATTTAAAATTTTTTCTTTTTATGCATATAATTATTACAGTTATCATTATTAGTATGGTTAAAACTACTACTATGTTTATTCCATAGGATACATTCTTATGGTATTTTAGCTCCTGAATTTCTTTAATATTCTTGAAGTTATTTAGTACAATGTTTTCAAAAGCAATGGAGCTGTTATATGTTTGATTTAATATTGCTACTGGTATTACATAAGTATCATGATATTCTATTATTTTGTTTTTAAATTCTCTTTTGTTTATTTTTAATTTACAATTAGCAAAATTTATTAGATAATTTCCGTTTAATATTAATTTTCTTGTATACAATTTTGAATTAGTTTTAACTCTACGGCATTTTTTTAATATTATTGTATCTTCCGAAATTTCTTTAATTTGTGTTTTATTATTAATTTGAAATGTACAATCGTCTGAAAAAATACAACTTTGACTTATTTTTAAATTCTTAAAATCAATATTTTCTTTATATTCGTAATTTTGGTTTTCTATTGTTACAATTGTTGTCTTTTTCGCTTATTTCTAAATGATTTTTGTTAGGCAAAGCTGTAATAATTTTTGATTGAGCGATAATGTAGTTTCTGGGTATTTTTATTGCAATTATAATTGACTCATTTTTGTAGGCTAGTATTCCAATTTTTGACAATTTTAATTTCTTCTTTAGTTAATACTCCTGGATGAACTATATTGTGTTTAGCTGCTGCTATGTTTTGTTTATTGTTTGTTCTATTTTTAGTCTATCGGTTTCTATTGAATTATGCAATAGATGTAGTGTATTGTTAAAGTGGTTATTTACAGAGCTTTGCTCATTTATGGTTGTTATAGCGTTATGGTCGTTTTCTGTTATTATTCTTATGTGTTCTTCTATATCTTGTCTATCGTCATCATCCATTATTCCGAATAATCATTTATAAATCTTACCTCCTATATTAATTAAACCTCTTTTTACCCTTTTGGCTTTCATCGCCTCATGCATTATAGATCTAATCTTAGCTGCTACTGTCTAAATTTCATTTAGTAGTAAATTCTTATTATCTTTTTCTGATCTTTTAGTATTATCTTCTAGTTTTCCTAGCTCTTCTAATATGTCCTTAGTTCTAATAATATGTAATATAGTGCTGGTCTCATTGGTTATTTTCACCTCTTTTGCTTGTACCATAGTATACCCTGCTTCTTCCAGTATGGGAGTCACCTGCAAATGCCCTTGTACTAAAGCGATCATCATCGTTGTCAGCATTATTGTCCCTGTCGGTCTCATTTTGTATACCTGCAAATTTGTAAGGTCTTTTAATATTTGCAGGGTGTACATTTATTAAGGGAGTAATTCTAAAATATGGTTCGTCCTTATGCCTTACTCATTTATAATTCTTAATTAGTCCAGTTTCATATATGTGTACATATATGTGTGTGTCTGTGTGTGTGTGTAGGTTAGTAAGTATGAGCACATGCTGGGAAAAAGATGTACACGAATCATATTCTTTTATTAAATTCTCATCTTAAATTGAAAGCGTAGAAAATACAGCTTGTGCAAGAACAAGTCATCGAAAATTGGACTCAACGGATGGACCATCTGAGACGTAGCCGCGGCCAACATTTGAAAGACATAATCTTCAAAAAATAAATGCCAAAGAATGTTCTTTCAAATAATAATAAACATTCCCCATTCAATTTGAATTTTCTGTTTTTTTTTCTTCAAAAAAGTTGGGAAGCTCGAAATGGATCACGCTTTAGTTACCTATAACGACTTGTATCGTCATGGCAGTTGAAAGACTCGGATCATCAATGCTTGTTAGTTGACTTCAATATCTACATTCCCAGTATTGTTGTTTGGTTTTGTAAGATGAACTTCAAATTTAGCAAAATGCTCCATTATTATGGCTTTCTTTGCCCTCCAATTTCTATCGGTTATATTATATGCTGCTGTGAATTTTGTTAATTTGTCAATTTCGGTGACAAATGACTGGTTCTTAAAATGAAAAATGTCTACATGTATTATTTCATTTTTTTCTGTGGGTGTCTCTGTTAGTTTAAACTTCGGTTTTATGGGTTTCCTATTGTATTTAATTTGTTGACATTTTTCGCAATTATTAATTATAAGTTGTATGTGTTCACGAAATCTCGGGTAGTATATTTTATATTTTAACGTAAAAAATGTTTCATCTATGCCACTATACATTGCTTCATTCTTATGATATAAGGCGATTTGTTTGTGCAGTTCTTCTTCTATTTCTATTTCTGATGCTCTCTTTGTGCATTTTGTAAATAGCAGATTTTTGTCTCCGGCAAACATTGATATTATAATTTCTTGCATTTTATTATTTCTGAAACTTCTTCCTTTTCCTATATATCTTGATAGAATATCCTTATTTATAGATTCCTCTTCCCTTGGATTTACTTCCAGTATAATTCTTTTGTGGAGTCTTTGCATCTCGGCTCCTGGGCTGTATGTTAATATAATTTGAGTTTTATATTTGTTTACTATCTCCTCCTTGATCTTGAAGTGTTCTACTAATTCTTCTTCAGCGGAATGAATTGTATCAGACATTTCTAGGTTTGACTCATTGTCATTGCCTTCGTTTATTTTTGGTGCATTCTCAATGCGACTTAAAAAGTCCGCTACTACGTTGTCTTCCCCTTGTAAATATTCTATTTCGTAGTTATATTCTTGTAGTTTCAAAAGCCATCTCTGGTGTCTCTGTGAAAATTCCTTTCCTTTGTATTTGTTATTTAAAAATTTTATCGGGCAATGGTCTGTGATGATTTTGAATTTTTTTTCGTAGATATATGGCCTGAGATATGTTACTGCATACATGATTGCTAGAAATTCTTTATCTGTGGTGGCATATCTTTGTTCGTGATCATTTAGTGTTCTTGATATAAAACATACTGGGTGTCCTTCTTGTGATAATACTTCTCCAATAGCATAATCACTGGCATCCGTTGTTATTGTAAATGTTTTATCATAATCTGGGTATTTCAAAATTGGATGTGATGATATTAGCGCTCTCAAATTTTCAGAGCTAGCAATATATTCAGGGTCTTTTATGTTAACTTTACACCCCTTTTTTATATATTTAACCATTGGGTACGTAATTCTTTATAAATTTTCAGTAATACCCTGTGGCTCCTAGAAATCCCTTTATTTGTTTTTCCGTTTTCGGAATGTCCAAGTTCAATAATGCCGTTATTTTATTTGAATTTGGTTTTATTCCACTTTCTGTCAGTGTATGTCCCAAGAACATGGTTTCTTTCTTTAGGAGGCTGCATTTGTTTGCTTGGATCTTCAGGTTATGATCCTGTAATCTTGAAAAATTTTTTCTAATGACTGCATATTTTCGCCCAATGACGTGGAAAATATCAATATGTCATCCAAATAGACCACGCATATTTTATTAATGTATTCTCTTAATATCTCATTCATTAATCTTTGAAAAGTGGCTGGGGCATTTTTTAACCCGAAAGGTATTCTGACGTATTCTTACAGACCTGCTGGAGTAACGTATGCTGTTTTTTAGATATCCTTCTTTGCCATTAGAATTTGATGGTAACCTTTTGCTAGATCTAAGGTGCTAAAGTACTGTGCTTTGCCCAATTTGTCTAGTATTCCATCTATATTTGGCAGCGGATATATATCGTCAACAGTAATTTGATTTAATCTCCTGTAATCAACCACTAACCGAAATTTGTTTGTACCTGAGCTGTCTGACTTTTTTGGCATTATTATTATGGGTGAGCTATATCTGCTTTGACTTTTCCATATTATTCCATGATTCTCCATTTCTTCAATTTGTCTTCTTGCCTCTTCCTCATGTTTAGGTGGCAATCTATAACTTCGGGAATTAATTTGTTGGTCCGTTGTTGTTTTAATTTCATGAACCACTGCTCTTGTACTTGTCAGCTGGTTCCCCTCTCTATACATTAATTTCTTATATGTTTTTAATAACCTCTCAATCCTTTTTCTTTCGTCTAAATTTAGGTGATTGAGATCAATATATATATATATATATATATATATATATATATATTGATCTCAATCACCTATATATATATATATACAGTGGCTCCCAGCTTATTTCGTACAGTGACAGTTTAAAAATTGCTGCAGTCGTAATTCCTAATATAGCAAAAATTTGAACAAAATATAAATGCCATTTTTGAAAGGAAGGTTTGTTTTTTATTTTCCAAAATTTACTTTTTCAAAATTTTAGTGTTTGACACTATAAAAAAATAAAATAAGAAAAAAATAGGAAAATTCATGTCACAGCTTATTTCGTACAGTCTCTTTAAGTTCAAACTAAAAACAAAGTAAGTTGATTTTAATATTTAGTATGACATCCCTTAGCGTTAATGACAGCCTGGAGTCTACTTGGCATTGAATCCACCAATTTTTGAGTGATGTCTGGTGTGATTTTTTTCCATTCCTCCATCAGTACCTTCTTTAGGTCTTGCTTATTAGAATTCTTGTGTGTTCTAATTTTATTGTCCAAAATAGACTAAAGATTTTCAATCACATTCATGTCAGGTGACTGTGGTGGTGGAGACATCAAGTGTGAGCAGTTCAAATAAGCCAAGATTGCACAATCCCAGATTTATGTTTTGGGTCATTATCTTGGTAATACCGAAATTCTTCCCGCAAACCCAGTTTGTCTGCACTTTGAAGTAAATTGTTTTTCAGAATCTCGAGGTACTTCATTTTGTCCATTGTTCCCTCAATAAAAACCAATTCACCTACTCCGGCTGCTGACATACAGGCCCAAACCATCACGCTACCGCCACTATGCTTCACTGTGGGCTTAAGGTTCTCCTTGTTTAGCTCGGTATTCGCTTTACGCCAAACATATGACATTCCGTCCGAGCCAAAAATATTAAACTTAGACTCATCCGCGAAAATAACGGTATTCCAGAACGCAGGAGTATTAATAATATGCTCTTTGGCGAAGTCAAGTCGGCGTTGTATATTCATTTTCGAAATGAATGGTTTCTTTCGGGCTACTCGACCGTTCAAGTCATGATTGCGCAGCACACGTCGGACAGTTTCAGCACTGGATGATTTTCCTATTTCACGCTGAACCTCTGCAGCCAACTTCGGAGCGGATAACTTTGGATTTTTCTTAATTTTTCGTACAATATAACGCTCGTCTGATGCGTTGAAAATCTTATTAGGTGCTTCTCTGCCCTTGTTCTCCAACCGATTTTCGCGAACGAAGCGTTGAATGATGTATTGGACAGTTGAGGCACTTAAATTTGTCATTTCAGCAATTTTTCGCACACTCTGACCTTTCCTAAAATGGTTAATTACCAGTTTACGCTGTTCCATCGTCGTACGATGACCCATAAAGCTAAATGTTTAATTTACAGCACTTTAACTATTTAAAATAATAATAATAAAAATTGTTATAATAGTTAAAAAGGTCCAAAAACTCATACAATTCAAAAAAACTTTGTAACTGCGCGGCAGAATGAAACTTACTTACATTGAAGTTTGTGTACGAAATAAGATGTGAGCTGAAAATCAGCTGATCAATAGTTTTTCTCTCTTGCATAACAAAAAGAAAAATTTTTGGGGTTCCCCGTTTTCTTATTAGGTTTACTAAACACATACACAGACATCTACATTCAAAACTTATCGATAAGTTTTTTAGTTTCGATGTTACAGCCATGTACATAAAAATATATACACTGTACGAAATAAGCTGTGAGCCACTGTATATATATATATATATATATATATATATATATATATATATATATATATATATATATATATTAGGGATTAGCCGAATCAAACCACTTATATGGTTAATTATTTAACCATATAAGTGTTAATTATTTGTTCGGTTGCAGAATTCTTCTACTTCCTTCCTCATAATAACATCACGCGTTATTTCAAGCATGCCTTTGTTGGGTATGTTCCACATTTCGAGTTCATCAATAAATTGGCGACCCAGTGTGGACATCCTCCTGCTTGCCAATGCAGGACACTGGCACACTATGTGCGCCGCTGTCTCTGCCTCTTCCATGCATAATCTGCAAATATCAGCATCCTTCCTATCATCAAGACCCATCCTGCTGAGCTGGTACCTGAAATTGCCATGCCCAGTTATTAATACAGTCAACCAGCTTAGAGTCATTCGTCCTAGACTGAGAGCGCTCACCGATTCACTGCCCTTTGATAGCCTCAACGAAGCCTTTGCCTGTCTACAAGTAGATAAGTTCTCCCATTTCGTGAGATGGAGTTTCTTTATCCACTCTTCGACCTTTGCCTTCACCGTCCCGCTGCTGAGAGCATCTACTGGTTCTGGTCCATAAAATTCAGCTTCAGATCCTTGTCTAGCCAAGGCGTCTGCAGCTTCATTCTGTTCTGTACCAATGTGTCCCTTCACCCACATAAGAGTTATCGCATTACTACGAGCACACCCATTGAGTTTCTGAACACATTCGAGCGCCAACTTAGAAGATACCGTAGGTTGTGGCAGCCGCCTGACCACCGCCTGATTATCGAGTGCTAGCAAGATTTTCTTACCTTGCACCTTTCCATCCAGTAGACGGTCTAGCGCATTCATTAGACAAAGCACTTCTCTTTGATAGACCGATACGTATCTTCCCAGATTCAGATTGCATGACAGTCCCAACTCTTTAGAGAAGATTCCAGCACCCGCTCTGCCATCCATTATTGAACCATCTGTAAAAATACTGATGTCATTTTCCTCACATACATCTTGTGTAAGGACTTTTTCAATGAGTGGTTTGTGTGATTTTCCAGTCACCTTAGCCTACCCATTCTTTCCATTGGCATTTGCGCCTCCTTTACATTGCTATGTAACGGTGACAGGATGATCCTGTTCCCTATCTCCTTGCCGAATCCATACCAATTATTGGTTGTCTTCAGACGTAATGCTTTTAATGCCGCTGACATCATAATATGCAAGTCCAACGGCAGCAGCCCCAGAAAAACTTCCAATGCTTCTACTGGGGTCGTCCGGATAGTTCCGGTAATCCCAATACAAGCCATTCTTTGCACCCTATCTAACTTGCTTTTCGCGGTCTTTTGGGTAGGTCACCAGACCACAGCAGCATACGTTATTAAGAGCCTGACCATCGTTGTGTAGATCCAATGCGCTGCTCTGGGTGTAATTCCCCACATGAGATCGAACACTCTCTTACACTGATGCAATACCCGCTTGCCCTTCTAGATCTTGTCATCGACGTGACTATTCCAAGTCAGCTTGTTATCCAGGATGACACCTAGATACTTTACTTCCTTGGATACGTTGATGTTCGATCCAGAAAGCCTAAGAGGGTCTATTGTTAGTCCAGTCCTCCTTTTAGTAAAGAGTACTGTTTCCGACTTACTAGCATTTACAGAGAGACCTTGTTCCGTGCACCATCCTTCAACCATTTTGAGTGAACATCTTATGGTATCATAAATAGTGTCCAGGAACTTACCGCTCACCGTTACCGCTATGTCATCTGCATACCCGACAGTGTGTATGCCTTTTGAGTCCAAAAGCTGAAGTAGGGAATCCACCGTGATGTTCCAAAGGATGGGCGATAATACTCCCCCCTGTGGACACCCTCTGACTACCCTACCTCTGAGTCTGTAACTCCCATTTTGAAAGTTTATTGCCCTTTTCCTCAGCATGTTGTCCACCCACCTTATAATTGTTGGGCTACCCTCACGAGTAGCAAGGGCCATCCTTAGCTTATCGGAACCAATCTTATCGAAGGCACCTTCTATATCCATAAAAGTAGACATAGATATCCCTCCACAAGACAGTTCCCTCTTTGCTACGCAAACGTGTTCGTGCAGGGCCGTTTCAGTGGATTTGCCAGCTCTATACGCGTGCTGACACCTGCTCAGTGGTTTTGTCAGAAGCGTTGAACTTTCCATGTAGTCCGCCAGTACTCCGTCCATACATTTAAACAGAAAGGAGGTCAAGCTAACCAGTCGGAAAGATTTAGCCTCTCAGTAGTCCCTTTTTCCCAGCTTTGGAAGAAAGACAACCTTAGTCTCTCTCCAGTGAGTCGGGATATATCCTGTAGCCAGGCAAGTAGTAAATATTCCCAGAAGCCTGTCTACCAGAGCTTCTGCACCCCACTGAAGTAGGGCTGGAAATATCCCGTCTGTACCCGCTGTTTTGAATGGAGAGAAACGCTTAATGGCGTTTATCACTCCATCTCTGGTGACTATCCTTTCAGCTTCCAATCTTTCATTCCTGTTTGCACCCTTGCGGGTGGCTTCCCAATTATCTTCCGATCTAAAGCTTCCTGGAAAATGCACCTCCATCAGGTATTTCAGTGACTCTCCGATTGTCTCTGTAAAGGATCCATTCATTTTGCGAATTAATCCCAATTTTGACACCGGGTCCTTTGATATGATCCTCTGTAATCTACATACATCGGACATATCTTACCTATTCGAGCAGATTTCCCAACAAGTTTTCCTTTTACGGTTGCGTAGAGTCTTCTTCAGCTCTCTTTTCTTTGACTTTTAGTCGTCCCACGCGTTGGGGTCCCCTCTCATATAACGATTAAAAGCCTTCTTTGTCTCCTTTTTCGTGGATTCCAGTTCCCCATTCCAGCATGGAGTGGGATCTCCTTCGTCCACTACCGTCAGAGGACATGAAACTTCAAATGCTTTGATCATGGCTGAGCTGATAGCCCTCACCTGATACTCAACATCTGCGGTTGTTCTAGGTCTCTTAAACCTCCTTGGCAATAATTCCTCAAGAACTTCGCAGAACCTTGTACAATCCGTTCGTTTCGGTATCCTTACCATTCTACAGTCGTTCCTATGTGTTTTATCGGACGTAACCCCAAACTGTATGGCCCTGTGGTCCAAAACTTTGTCCAACATTTTAACATTCGTCAGGGTGTCATCAACAACGCAACGACGTGCGTCGACAAAGGTCGGTTCTGTTCCCCTATTGAAGACCAAATCTTTCTATAAATTCGAGTAGACACTCTCCTCTATAGTTTTCATTGCTGCTGCCCCACACAGAACTGCGCGCATTGACATCGCAGCCTAAGATCAGACTTCCCCCTTACCATCACAGAATCTCACTAGAGCTTCCACCTCTCTTGAAGGTGGTTCGTCTGGAGAATCGTATGGAAGGTATGCTGATGCGATCATAAATGCACCCGCACCGTCACCTATTCTCACTACTGTAAGATCCGATGATCACAGGTTAGACATTAGAATTGCACGTATCGCATGTCTAACTAAAATGCATGTCCTCAACTTCCCATCTGTTTGTTGATAAAACAAGGTGGTCTTTTGTGCAGTTGTGCTTTTAATCCTTCCATGAAGGATCCAGGGCTCCTGAACCAGTGCAATGTCAAGCTCATCCTCATCGAAGCTCCGCACTATCGTTGCTGATGCTGCTTTGCTGTGGTGAATATGGAGTTGACACACATTTAGTGGTTCCTGGAGCGGGCCCACCTCCCGTCCTAATGACTTCTTCCTTGCAGAATCTGCCACTAGCCACACGCCAGGAGCCGCGTCGCGCCCCTCATACTGCATCCTTCTGGAATTTAACGACGGCCTGTTTTAGACCGCAGTTGAGTCTCCCCCCTGCGATCCTGATGGCCTCCGCGTCCTCCCTAAGACACAGCACGGTGAGTACGACACCTGCCCTTTCTGTCTCGCCAAACTCTTCCGTGCGAAGAACACTCCATTTGGAAGTGTCCTTCACACAGGCGTTCTGGCACTGCAGCCTTCTGAGGATGATGACGCTGGCCACAGCATTGCCATGAGCAACAATCACCATCTTCCTCTTCGACAAGGCAGTTAGGCTGTCACATTTGAGTTTTGCACCCTCCCACAAACTAGTTAGGTGCTCCACTGTCTTGCACAGCCATTGCTTGGATAGCTGATTTTTGCACCTTAGTACAATCAATCTGCTCTCCACCTTTGCCCTGCCACCAAATCCAATGTCATTGACATCGTCTTAAAGGGACTCCATGGCATCCAACAAAGATACCTTGAAGGTACTCAGATGAGTATCCTCCAGGCGCCCCTCTAGTGACAAGTCCATGACTCCCATAACGAGGTCAGCTTCCGCTACTTGAGCGTAAGTCTTCCTCGCCCTGGTGGGCTCGCCCTTTGCCTGTTCAGCCCGACGTTTAGGCGCTCTGCCAAGACCGCTCGGCCTAGGTGCCGCATGCAAGAACTGTGAGTTCGCTGGGTTAACAATCTTACCAGATTGTCCACCCCGCTCATCACCCCTCGATGTCGGATTTTCCTGCCCCGTCGTTGCCAGAGCTACCCTACCCGTGTTAGGCTTGGGCCTCGAACCTCTTTCGGAGCGACTGACAGACTTTATAATTGGCCGTCCATCTCTCCGAGCACTTGCCACTTTTGGTGTCTGCGTGGAAGAATTATCAACCTTCTCAAGGGACGGTTGTCCATCCTTCCCAGCATCCACCTCAATTAGCCCCTCCGTCGTCTTCGGATGAGGCTCTTCAGGCGTTGAACTTTTCAAAGTGGTTCCGGAGCTATCGCCCCTGAACCTCTTCCCCGAGTTCTCCACCTCCAAGGTCGACGCTTAATTCTGATACGCCGTGCTTTGAGCGCCGTGAGATAGGCCTTCCAGGCAGGTACTCACGTTAACCCTTCTCTTTCTTCTGTAGTTCCTGTTGCTGTTGAAATTCCTAGGGTTTTGTGAGTTTTGGTTCCTCACCAAAAATGAAGGATTTAAATTTCCATCATCCAATCCTATGAAATTATAAATTGTGTTTGACATTTCTGTCCATGTCGTTATGTTCCGCACCGAATAGGAGAATGTTCCCCCCGCTAATTGCTTTATTCTCTGAATAAGCATTCCGGAAAATATTTCTTTCATCACTGCCCCAGAATCGCTTAAGGCGCTAAACTCCGTTATTTTGTCAATTATTTCTCTTGTTTTCTTGCTCAATTCCCTAATACTTTCCACTCTTAGACTGTTTATGTCGTTGGTTAGGGTCATTTGGGCTTTTGTTGGCCTAAAATGTTGCTTTAGTTTTGTTTTACATGCCTCCCAATTTTCTGGAGGGCTTACAGTTAATAGGTTCTTTGCCGTTCCTGTGATTTTTAAATCATATATTATTCTAAAAACTATCTGTTGTTGAACTTCATAATCAGTAAATACTCTGTCAATAGCTTCTATGAATGCTGATAATTTCCTTGCATTCCCTTCAAACTGTTGCAAATATTTGATAGCTTATCAACCCTTTGCCTAATTGTTACACTATTTTGGGCTTCGTTCTGCGCCATCAACTGTGTTAATGATACTAAACAGCGGATTATTAGTTCCATTTGCTGTTCTGCCATTTTGATTCTATCCCCTACTGGGTCTTTTTATTCCTTTTGTGGTATGCAATAGTTTTTGTATGTACTTTGCGATCACAAGTATGCAACAAAATTTTTTTTTTTTATAAATTACTTAAGTACAATATTTTTTGTTATTCAATTTTGCCCTTGCAACTTATGCAACGTTTTTTTTTTTCGTTCAGTGGGTATGCAATATTTTTTTATTGAATTATATACCGTTTGTAGGTATGCTACAACTTTTTTTAACATGGAAACGTTTGCACACTGCATAGAGTTTGCACAATTATACTACAGACTATATTAAATGAACTTAATTAACTCACTGCTGTTGGTGCTGCTATCGTTGCCGCTCCTACTGCTACTGTGTTGCCGCTTTGCTGCTGCTGTTGTATTTTTATTTGCATTTATTCCGGCGGTGGTGCAAAATTTGTTATTTATATTGTTTTATATATATATATATATATATATATATATATATATATATATATATATATATATATATATATATATATATATATATATATATATATATATATATATATATATATATATATATATTGTTTTTTTTGCGTTTTGCGTTTTCGTTTATCTGTCTCCGGAAAATGTTATGTTGTATATTTTTTCTTTATTCATTGGATCCTACCGACTGCGCCAGTTACATTTATGTTGCGGCACTACTTCGCAACACAATGGTTGATTAAAACGATTTCTTTAATTTGATTTTTTAAAGAGTTTTTTTTTTATTACGATAGAGTTGGGTTAATTATAATTATTACCGTAGGGTTAAGGTATGATGAATTGGTTTGTTATTGTTGAAAATAAATGTTGGAGTGGAGCTGCTCCGTTCGGCACGAACCGTCTCGTTTAAAACCCGAAAATATACTCTGTTCTTATTATCGCTTTAAGCGACCACCAAGTCAAGATGTTGTAATGCTGCTTGCATTACAATATACTTTTTTTTTTTTTTTTTTTGTTTTTTTTTTGTTAGCTTATTTTTTTTTTTTATTGAATCTTTCTTAAATACAAGAAACTAACAATAAGTATTAAAATCTTACAAACTAAATAAAACTATGTGATATCCCCTACGTTCCATCACAATTTGGTGAGTCGCGAGATGTAGCAATTTTACAGCATATTCAGTGTGTCTTTTCTTTTTAATCGACGATGCCCCTTGCTCAGCAACAATTGCCTAGCAAGGGGATTCGGATGATTGTGTAATTTTTGAATGTAGCTTCTGCAGGACATTGCAACTTCCTCAGAAATTGTGGATACATTTAAATCTCGATGGATGTTAACGTTCCTCATATACCAAGGCGCGTTTACAATAATTCGCAGACACTTGGATTGTATTCGCTGCAATTTTTCGATATTAGAGGGAGATGCGGTGCCCCAAAACTGAATGCCATAAGTCCAGATTGGTTTCAGGATTGCTTTATATAATAGCACTTTGTATTCAAGATTCAACTTTGATCTTTTGTGTAACAGCCACCATAACTGATTCATTTTAAGCTTGATCTGAGTTTTCTTTGCCTCTATGTGATTTTTCCATGTCAGCCTTCTGTCGAGGTGAATACCCAAGTACTTTGTCGAGGAACATTGTGGAACTGATTGGCCATTAATTTTAAGTGGGGGACATGTATCTAGCCTTAGCGTGAAGGTTACATGTACGCTCTTTGATTCATTGACTTTTATACGCCATTTTGCTAGCCAGATTTCGAGAGAATCGACATGAGTCTGCAGGAGTTTAGTAGCTTCTATGGGGTTAGAGCGAGAGCACAATATTGCCGTATCATCAGCAAAGGTCGATATGAATGTATAGTTATTGTTGGGCATATCTGAAGTGTATAAGAGATACAGTAAGGGACCCAAAACGCTTCCTTGAGGAACGCCAGCGTGAATATCCAATGGATTTGTTGTGTAATCCTTGTGATGTACGAGAAATTGTCTTTTCGTGAGGTAGCTACTAAGCAATGAGGAGACATTTGCAGGCAGTAATAGTTTGAGTTTGTAAATAAGGCCATCGTGCCATACTTTATCGAAAGCTTGAGTGATATCAAGAAAGACAGCTGAGCAATACTTTTTTTCTTCAAAAGTGTTCCTTATCAGAGTTACAATGCGGTGGACTTGTTCTATTGTGCCGTGCTGTTTTCTAAATCCAAACTGATGTTGAGGAATCAGTTGGTTGAGATTAATAAATGGAGTTATATTCATGACAAGTAGCTTTTCGAATACTTTAGAAAGTAGAGGCAGGAGGCTGATAGGTCTGTACGATGCAACTTTTGTAGGGTCTTTTCCTGGTTTTGCTATCATAATAATTTTTGAAGTTTTCCAGCATTTGGGATAGTGTTTAATACGAAGGATAGCATTGAAAATGTGCATCAGATGAATTACTGAAGCCGGAGGTAGCTCTTTTATCATTTTACCGGTAATTTTATCTGGACCAGGTGATTTTTTTGGGTTTAAATCTTTATAAATTGCTTTGAATATGTCCTTTTTTTTTAATTTTGAGCGTTATTGAGCAAGGTTGAGAAGTTAATATTGGTAATGAGGACTGTGAAGAGGGTGGATTGGGTGTAAACACACTTTTTAGGTGGTTTGCAAAAGCCAAACCCTTCTCACAGTTGCTTCTAGCCCAATTACCGTCACTCAAACGGATGGGGGAATCAGTGAGAATTTGCCGATTTGATTTTTTTGCTGATTTCCACAAAGAGTAGTCTGACGCTTCACCAGGTGTTAATTTCGCTATGTGCTCTTCTAACTCTTTGTTGTTTTTATTTTTTAAGGCTTGCTTTAACTTTCGAGTGCAGTGCTGTAGCTGTGTTTTCAGATTCGGTGATCTGAATTCTTGCCATTGTCTTCGGAGTCTTCTTTTTTGTCTTACTAGCAATTCAATATCGGCTGGTGTGTATGGGCTATAGTTTGATTGCTTGCATACCTTTGTGCAGGTGGCTGAGCTGAGAGCTAATGAGAGCAGCTGGTTGAATTTTTCGAGTGCTGAGTCTACATCGTGTCCATTTCTTAATACAGTACTCAGAGGAAGATGGGAATTTATATATTTCTTGAATTTTAACCAGTCTATTTTCTTTCTAACGCAATTGCTTTGGGGGCTTGGTGATTTTATAGATATTACCGTGGGTGAGTGGTCAGATGATAGATCATAATTACACTCTGTGGAGATATTTTCCATCTGCAAACCTTTGGCGACTCCAAAGTCTATGAGATTGGGTATTTTCCTCTTGTCCGTCGGCCAATATGTCGGTTGACCATTTGAAATAACATCGTAGCCGTGGTTAGTGATGATTGAACATAGTCTTTTGCCTTTTGGAGTTATTAATCGGGAGCCCCAGTGAGTGTGTTTGGCGTTGAAATCGCCAGCAACCAAGAATTTGCTACCAAGAGTTGAGAAAAATTCTTTATATTGCTGTTCGGTAATACTGTATCTTGGGGGACAGTATATCGCAGATATTACTAGCTTAGAGATGTATTCTTCCAGACATATAGATGTTGCTTGCAAGTAGACGCTACTAAAATCTTCAAGAACATGATGTTTTATTCTGCTTTTTATCAATATGGCAGTTCCTCCGCGTGCCTTACCATGCGGATGATTTGTGGTGTACAGTTTGTAATATGGTATTTGGTAGCAATTTTTGTCAGTGAAATGGGTCTCAGATATCATCATTATGTCGATTTGGCTGGATTCAAGGAATTGAATTAGCTCCAAACGGTGCTGGCTTAAGCCGTTGGCGTTCCAGTGGCATATCTTGAGACAACTCATGGTCTGGATAGCAATGTTTGGAGTAACATCGATTGATTTTTCATCATTTCTTGCATCATTGTTTGCATTGAGTTCATGAATTGGTTCATATTCTGAATCAATGTTTGAAGCAAATGTTCAAGGGTACTTGGCTGTTGGGTGGGCAGTGAGTGTTTCTGCTCATTATTTACATTGCTTTGTTGGTGTGGGTTTTGTTTTAACACGCTAGCGTATGAATTGGTTTGATTCTTGTTTGGGATTGCAGAGAAGAATTGTGTTGCATCAATATTTTGTCTCTTACTTGAGTTGGCTATCTGAGTTTGCTCAACTGGTTTTAGAGGTTGATTGCTAGCGGAGAAATTTAGCTTTAGGGTTGTATATACTGGGCAACCTCTATAATTTGCGGTGTGATTACCTCCACAATTGCTGCATTTTTTCATGCTAGCATCGCCTTTAGATTTTGGGCATATGTTTGATTTATGGAGATCTCCACAAATCACACAAACAGCTGGCAGGGTACAATATGTCTTAGTATGTCCATATTCTTGGCAGTTGCTGCACTGAGGAGGTCCAGTTCTCTTATGGGGTTCTTCGATTGTGATTTTGCGATGCAATAAATATCGAATTTTATATATGGGGTGTACTTCACCTTTTTTTAGGGGTTTTGTTTCAGGCTGAAGCTCAATACGATATAACGGTTGAGGTATATTGCTCTTGTTGAGAATGTTGAATACTGTTTTGGCTTGAAACCCTTCTTCCTGGAGGGCAAGTTTGATTTCGTTAATATCAACGTTGGGTTCGACGCCTTTGAGTACAACGATTAAGCCCTTACTACTTTTTAGCTGATATGTGTAGTAATTCTTTTTTACAGCATCAAATTCCGCTATTACTTTGCGATAATGAGTTTCGCTGTAGATTTGCACTTTTGTTTCCTCAATTTGGCCTTTGCGAATAGGAACAACATGGAAATTCTTTGGTCCTATAAGACTTGTAATTCTAGAAATCAACTTATCTGTATTATTACAATATACTGACTTTGGGTTTTGTTATTTCTTTGCTCTCTTTATATTGTATGTTCGCTACGGAATTTGCTGACGATGCAACTTGCAACAACGGCATGATCGGCAGCAACTCCGTCGCGTTATTCATCGTACCTATAACTCGCGCGACGTAATTTTCTGGAGTAGACAAGCGTAATAAAAAAATGGTCACTATTATTCACATACCTTCTATTATTGCTGCCTGGTTCCTTTTCACTTTATATAAGAAAGCAAAAATGGTACTTTCCAGACCAATACATAATATTTTAGAACTTCACGGAGTATATGTTGCGCACTTACATACCTCACTTGTAATAAATTACAGATCGAGCTCTCCAACCGTTAAAACTCCACCGATCAATCTCCCACTTCGGCCACCATCCGACGAAGGCCAATTCGAACCAACAAATCCTGTCCTACCAATAAAGGAAACTCTGTCCCACTCCACCATTCTCCACAAAGCCAAGACCCCAACCTCAACATCCAAATATATACATCACGTATACGGATGAGGCTATGGAATGTGAAATGTGGACTGCTGATGAAACACCATATCAGAACTGTGAAACTACAGTCCACACTCAATACAGTTATAAGTGTTTCTATTATTTGCGAGCAGTTATTTAAAATTACTTCTTCTACTATTTCTTTTATTTCTCTTTGTCCGATTTAGCTTTGTTGGTGGCTTGGTATTTAATGCATTATTTCTACAAACTTCGTATGTGTGTCTAATAATGTGCATTGGTTGCAAAACCATCTCAGATTCAAATGTTCATTTACTAGTTTAATTTCTGCTCTTTCCATATTAGTGCATTATATACTTTATCCGATTTGACCGATAAACAGAAGGGAAGCTTTGAGTGGGAAAGGAATCTAATCGCCGAGAACTCAACAAGAAGCTCGGATACACCTTACGACAGAGGTCTTTCGACGAACCTGGAAGGAATCCTAAGAAGCTTACAATTCACCATTACTAATCGTACCTAAGAAAAGTAACGATGACAAAAAGAAATGGCGATTAGTAGTAGACTTTAGAAAACTCAATGACAAGATAATAAACGACAAAGTTCCACTTACACGATTAGAAGACGTTTTAGACATTTTAGGAAGAGACAAATACTTCTCAACTTTGGACATGACTAGTTAATTTCACCAAATACCATTAGATAAAAATTCTAGACCCATGACAGCATTTTCCACTCAAGATGGACATTACCAGTTCAAACGCTTACCTTTCGGTTTAAAAATTTCATCAAACAGTTTTCAACGAATGCTAACAATTGCATTAAGCGGTTTAAACTCAGAAGCATTTGTATACATAGACGATATTATCATATTTGGATGTTCTTTAGATCATTATAATCAAAATTTCATAAAAGTTTTCGAACGTTTAAAACTACACAACTTAAAGCTCAATGCTAGTAAATGTCAATTTTTGCAATCAGAAGTTATTTATTCATGACACCCAGAGCTGTAAAAGAATTGAATCATTACGGTATTCACTCACCCTTAATTCAGTTAAAAGCTGCATCAACGAAGCTGCACTCTTTTGCTTCGAATTCATTAAATAATGACAGACGAACCATTCATCATTCTCAAAAGCTTAAAACTATAACACTTTCCAATTCAGTAAAGAGTGGGAATTGAAAAATATCAATCCCATTCTTCAAAGGCTTAAAAATATGATGAATTCATTCAATGTCAAAAACTGGCTTCTTATAGTATCAAGCTAGTGTGTTTCTTGTTTCCTTTTCAACTTCTTCTTCTTCTTCTCCCATGTGTTTGTTGTTCCTTTATTTACTTTTTCTCCTTCATTGATAAGAAATCTCCCCAATGGCTCTACCTTGTGTTATAATACCATGACAAAACCAATCAGCTGTTATTATTCACTTAAGGTGCGTTTTCATACTTTTCTAATAAAAAAGATCCATCATCAAACTTTGTGAGAATTTGTCAGTATTTGCTGCTCTGAAAAGTCAAATATACACAAAGGTACGAGAACGCAAAAGCAGCAAAAACTTGCAAGTTGTACGGACAGCTAATTTCATATGTTTGCACACAAGTTTAGAAGAAAGAAAACGAATGAACTGACCATTAGTTGCTCCCTTGAAACATTCAGAAGGATTCAATCAGGTAACAAACAGAAAAATATTGAAAGGCAAGCGATCAATTTACCCGTAATAGACAACGAGATGGCGATTTCAATATAAAAATAATTCATAAATATATAAAAATATAAAAAGTAAGTTAGTAATTTTAGTTTAATATTTCATTTTTTCAATATTTCATTTTGTACATATATGGAAATTATAAAATAAAGAGAAGTAATAAAAATGCATAGTGGTATTATCAATTTTAGTTAATCTTGCCAAACTACACTATAGAGTTAACTTTGAGCAGCAACAATTTTTCAAAATTTGCATCTGAAAGTGATCCTCGCCTAGGCGAATTAAAAATTGTTGCAAAAGAAAACAGTCTTTCCACAGCAGCTGATGATTTCAAAGGTGTGTTGTATTTAATATATGCTGTTTTTAGTGCTGAATACTTGTTTAACATTTCCCTGTCCGTATTTAGGTCAGCAATATAATTACTATATTCAAGTTCGACGGAGTTTGATAAAGAATTGAATCAATTGGCAGATTCATCTGAAAATTTTGGGTAAATAATTTCGAAACAAATGACCTTAAATAAATGTTTATTTACCTCTTTGGCCGAAGTCAAAGAATTTAGGTCTTTCGCGTGAATTTCCATTGGAGGGAATACTACAGCGTGTGTATTCATTCCTAAAAATCCTGCAGACCATGTTGCTAATCTCCATTGTTTTCAGAAGATCAAATGAAGGATTTAAAGCGTTAACCCATTGCAATTTATCGTCTGGGCACAAAGTTCGTAGAAGGACTTAAATCTTCCTCTTAAACTGTCAATCAATTCAGGGACTACTTGGTTGAAATATATCAGTGTACTGTTTTTGATAATTTCATTGTATTTTGTTTGGATTGTTGCAAGCGTAGGCAAAAGGTATCCATAAACCATTTAGTTATCGCCTTGTAGAAAATCTACCGAATCCGCTATCGGCTTTAGCACCAACATATACTCTTCCAAATAGTCGAAGTCGCTGTCGTAGAATTTAGTCAGTTCGAGTAAATCACAAAGTTTATTGATATTGTGTTTATGTGAGCATAATGACTTCACGGAGTTATATAGGGAATTCCATCGGGTTACAACTGGATATTTGAGCTGAGCCCCAAGCACTGTGACTATACATTCCGAACTTTTAGGTCTATTAATCTTGCTCCATAAATTATTGCACTTCGACATAATCTATAAAAAAGTAATTGTATATAAATAGACATTTACTTATAAAAATTAGTACTTACGTTCTTATGTTTTTCGTAATTCGCTGTATTTCTCTTAACAATACAAATGAAATCCGTTGATGCTAATAAATTTATTATGTGAGTAGCACATTTTATGTGCCTAGGAAGACAATTTTCATACAAATAGCCTGATATTTCAGTTGATTGTAAATTTTCGAGATCTTCGTCCAGATCGTCCTCGTCAACTGATGTTCCTATATAGCCGATGCCAAATTGCTTGAATGCTTTAACAAAATTGGACCCATTGTCAGTGATTGTAGCTCTTACATTATTGCTGTTCAAACCAAATCTTTCATGTATATTCATTATTATGTCATTGATTTTATCATATGAATGCGTTCCTTTAAAGCGACAGCAGGCTAGAGCCACAGACTTTCGCTCAAAGTTATCGTTTATCCAATGACACGTATATCAGAAAAAGCTTCTGCGCTTGGTGGACCATATATCTGCGGTAGTGCAAAAATATTTTTGTGCTCCGAGTTTCATTTGTATGTTTGCCAACATTGAGTGGTAATACTCGTCAATTCGTTTCATTGCAGTCGGTCTACTCATTAGCTTCGCACGAGGATTCAATAGAGTAACAAATTTTCTAAATTTTTCGTTTTCAATGATAGATATTCGGAGCATATTGTTAGCAATTAGCGCGATCGTTGCTTTTTAGAAAACACTTTCAAATTGCTTTTTTGTTTTTCCGGTCATGGACTTTAAGTTCACATACTCCTTAAATGCATTTGGATGCTTTACACGCAAGTGGCGTATGAAATTTGATGTAACTTTCACAGTACCCTGCAGTTTTGTATTGCATATGCAACAACGCACAATAATTCCCCCTCTTTTCTTCTGGTAGTCTGTTGAATCGAGCTTCTCATTTTATAAAAAAATTAATACAAATATGATACACCTAATATATAACGAAAAAATTATTGAGCGAACCTTTTCAATTAAATAAAAAAAATTTGTCATATAAAATAGCTCGTACTGTATGTACTTCTGGTGACGACTTTAACATTGATGCCTCTGAAATAGGACTATGAAACCAAATATCGGATAGGTCTTCTCATTCTTCAACGATGTGTTGACTTTGCGATGAAGAATTCTCACAATCAAATAAAATTTCATTTTGTTTTTATTACATTTTTAAATTTATACCACAAGATTCACTTTGAAAAAATTCACGTTTGAAAAGAAATTAACGGATCATTATAAAGGGTTATCCATTTCGCGGTTTCAAAAGTATAGGGCTAGAATTCGACATATGTCAAACTGAGTTGTTAAAACAATTTATTTCTTTTTCAGTTCAAAGTAAGATATTTGCGAAAATGGATCGCTTAACTATCGCACAACGCATTAAAACTGTAAAAACCTACTACAAAAATGGTGATTCTGCCACAGCCACATATCGTGCTTTAAGAGGAGATTATGGTTTACATAATCGTCCAACTACGCAAGCAATTGGCAAAATTGTGAAGAAATATGAAGAGACTGGATCGGTTACAGACATTGTAAGGCCTGTGCATCATCGTTTCGCTCGTACCACCGAAAATATCGCTGCTGTAAGTGAAAGTGTTGCCGAAGACCCGAATGTGTCGATTCCTCGTAGTTCTCAGGAATTAGGACTGTCTTACGGCACATTATGGCGTATTTTGTATATGGATCTACACCTATGTACATCCATATAAAATCCAGCTCACACAACAACTGAAGCCAGCTGACCATTCACAACGTCGTAGATACGTCGAATGGGTGCTTGAACAACAGGCGGTGGACGGCGATTTTTCGAACAAAATTTTCTTCAGCGACGAAGCACATTTCTCACTCGGTGGGTATGTTAACAAACAAAATTGTCGTATTTGGGGTTCTGAGAATCCTCAAGTAATTGAAGAGAGACCACTACATCCACAAAAAGTCACTGCTTGGTGCGCTCTTTGGTCCGGAGGTGTGATTGGACCTTACTTCTTCCAAAACGACGATGGAACTACTGTCACCATCAATTCGGAGCGTTATGGTCATATGATAACCGACTTTTTTTTGCCTGCTATTGAAGAATACGACTTAGAGAATATGTGGTTTCAACAAGACGGTGCCACATGCCACACAACTCGAGCGAATATGGCTTTATTGCAAAAGAAATTTTCTGGCCGCGTAATTTTTCGTAGTGGCGATATCAAGTGGCCACCAAGATCATGCGATTTGACACCGCTTGACTTTTTTTTGTGGGGACCGTGTTTATGCAGATAAACCTTGAACTCTTGAGCACCTAAAAACCAACATTCGTCACGTTATGGCTGAGATACCGCCCAATATGTGTCAAAAAGTGGTCGAAAATTACCTCTAAAGAATCGATGCTGGCAACAATTCGCGTGGTGGTCATTTAAATGATGTAGTATTTCACACATAATGTCAACGTTCAAACTTTATAATAAAAAAGAAATATCACGATAAAAAATATTTTATATGTGTTTTATTTACATTTACTTTTGAAACCGCAAAATGGATAATGGATTATAAGTAAATATGCGTATATTAGGTGTAGTGTATGTAAATATGCGTATATTAGGTGTAGTAAAAACAAATCCATTATTTTTGCATTAAATTGAAGGTTTTATTTATTTAAATGGTTCCAAACGGTTTTTAGTGCAATAGCAACAGTGCTTACATGACGGTCAGACTCAATGATTTCCATTATCTTATCGATATTTTCAACAATTGGCCTTCCAGAGCGTGGTGCGAGATACAGATTACTAAATCCATCTATTGGAAATGTAGTGTATTTCTTTTTACTACACCTAATATATACGTAAAATTCTTGGAGGAGGTTAAACTACCAGGAATAAACATGCTAGTCGTTACTTCTCAATTTATTAAAAAGATACTTTTGAAACCGCGAAATGGATAACCCTTTACATCTATTAATGACGTTAAAAATATTATGAAATTGAAATTCAGTACTGAAATTATGAAGAATGAGAATAAAGATACTATTATAAAAATTGATGATAATGACCCTTCAGATCTAGGTTCGATGTTGGAGAAACTACATTGTTTTCTGAGTAAATCACATGTTAAGGAGCGATAGCAATTATATTTTTAAATCGATCGATATAAATGAATTTAAAACTATGTACAACCGGTTGCAAATGAACAAAGACTCGCCAATAAACATATTAATATATAAAGCTCCGATAGAAATAAAAAGTATGCTGCAAAAATATAAAATAATAGATGAATTCCACAACTCTGCCACATCAGGACATCTGGGTATAAGGAAAACTATTCTAAAATTAAAACAAAGATTCGTATGGAAAAACATGAGACAGATGGTGAAAGAATTCGTAAACAACTGTGCAACATGTACTAAGAATAAAGTAGATATAATATGGGGATTCAGGATCAGCTATCTAAATGTGTGTGTTAGAGTGAGACGGAAGATCGACATGTTTGAAGCTATCTTAGCCGTGTGTTAGAGGGAGACAGTAGATCGGCATGGTTGCAGCTATCTTGGCAGTGTGTGTGAGGGAGACGGGTGAGTGGGAGGTAGGCAGCATGTGTGAAGCTATCTTCTCAGTGTGTAAGAGTGAGAAAGGCGTGGCACGGTTGCAGCTATCTTGATAGGTGTGTGAGAGGGAGATGGCATGATAGGTGGGCGGAGGGTGTGGCGGGGTGGCTTAGGCGTGAGGATGATATTGAATCGAGCTGTGCTACCAGGCTAGCATGATCGGTAGCAAGCAGATATGACTTGTAGTGGTTGATATAGTAAGTGCATATGGGTGTGTGTGTGTGTGTTTTTTTTTTTTGTATTCGAAGGGGGAATCTTTCTTAGATACCGTCCACCATAGACGGCATGTACGATTCATACTGTCCGCTAAAGGTACACCTCATTCGGGACCACGCCCAGTCAGTATTATCTTACTATGCTGGACTTGCGAACCAGTACGCCTACGTACTAAACCCTTAACTCCGACCTCTATAGCTTGTTTGTGTCCTGCGGGACCGCCGTTAAGCACTACTTCGCAGGACTAAGCTGAGCTAATATGCCTCTTCAAACATCCCGTACATGGCGTTCACACAGCTGCAGTTATATTTCTCCGCTGCCACTCCTTCTTCCTGAGCTCCTTGAGAGCTATTGCAGCCCATTCTTTCATCTTAAACCACACTAAACTCGATCGCAGCATATGGCTCACAATGTTATCAGGTGTCATCCTTTCATTTATTATCTTCTCTATGGTCATTCTCTGCGTCTCAAATCTTAGGCAGAAGAAAAAGATATGCTGTGCGTTTTCGCCAACAGTGTTGCAGAATGAACATTCTGTCGCGTCATCATGACCGAATCTGTGGAGGTACTCTCTGAAACAACCAAGGCCCGTCAAAAACTGCGTAAGGTAGTAGTCTGTCTCTCCGTGTCCTCTTTCGACCCAAGCTTGCAGGTTCCTGATGAGCCTGTGGGTCCACCTCCCTTTTCCTGCGGCGTCCCATTGACTTTGCCATTCGTCTAGGCTCGTCTGTCTCTCCTCTTTCCGTTCGGTTGCCGTTAACCGCCTATTCAGGCTTTTGGTTCTGTTATATACTCTGCCCAACTCCGTGTCCATTATGTCCGGCGGCATAATGCCAGATATAATACCGGCACCTTCTTGTGACACTGTCCTAAATGCACATGCAACTCTAATAGCGCTTAACTTGAAAACTATCTTCGCCTTCTTCGAGTATGTTTTTTGCCGCAGAGCTGCCCCCCATATAGGCGCCGCGTACATCAGTATTGATTGACTAACTTTAGCCAGGAGCGCTCTCCTACTCTGGCTGGGGCCACCAATGTTGGCCATGTTTCTCGTCAGAGCCGCTGTCATTGTTGCCGCCTTACCGCAGGCTTTTTCGATATGAGCCTTGAAGTTGAGCCTCGCATCAATCATTACACCTAGATACCTCAACGAAGGTTGCGTTGTAATGTTGTAGCCGTCAATGTTTAGGGTGATTTTTTCGAGTTTTTTCCTGCTCGTGATAAGTACAGCCTCTGTTTTCTGTACCGCAAGCTGGAGCTTTGGCGTCGTGAGCCAATCCTTAATTTTCGAAGCTGTCTCTCTGCAGATGCTCTGAACTTGGGAGAGCTCCTTCGCAACGATCGTCACGGCAATGTCGTCCGCGTAGCCAATTATCTGGGCTTCTTTTGGCAATGGAAGGTTTAACACCCCATCATACAGCACGTTCCACAGTAGCGGGCCAAGTACAGATCCCTGCGGCACTCCACCCGTCACCGCGTAGCTTTCGGGCCCTTCGTCCGTGTCATACAACAGTAGTCTGTCAGACAGATAACTATTTATTATTCGCATTAGGTACGCTGGCGTTTCCTTTGCCTCCAATGCCCTCATAATAAGATGCCAGTTTGCCGAGTTAAAGGCATTTTGTACATCTAGTGTCACTACTGCACAATATTTTTTATCGCCATGCATCCATCTAGTGCCTTCTATGGCCTTGCCAGCAATGTCCGTCAATTTTCTAATTGCGTCTATGGTCGACCGATGTCTCCTGAAACCAAATTGGTTCTCGGACAGACCAGGTGGTTTCCTTTCTAGATGTTGTTCCAGACGCGTGCATATCAACCGCTCCAATATTTTGGCCATTGTATCAATCATGAAAAGTGGACGATACGCGTTTGGCTCACCCGCCGGTTTATTCGGCTTCTGAAGGAGGACCAGGCGCTGTTTTTCCATACTTTTGGGAAAACACCCTCGTTCAAACATCTCGTAAAAAGCTCGGAAAAAGGTTTCGTGTTATGATTAATGGCGATCTTCAGCGCCTTATTCGGGATGCCATCAAGTCCAGGCGCCTTTGCGTTACCGAATCTCCCCCCCGCTAAGATAATCTCCGACTCGTCGATTGTCACTGTTTCTTCTATTGGGGGTATCACCATATACGGTTGCAAGTCTTGCGCCGGAAAAAGCGTTTTTACTACCTTTGCTAAGAGGATAGAGCAGGTTGGTGCTTTACCTCTACCACCTCTGACCTTGGACATCATTATCTTATACGCGTGTGTGTTTTTTTTTTTTTTTTTTTTGTATTCGAAGGGGGAATCTCTCTTAGATACCGTCCACCATAGACGGCATGTACGATTCATACTGTCCGCTAAAGGTACACCTCATTCGGGACCACGCACAGTCAGTATTGTCTTACTATGCTGGACTTGCGAACCAGTACTCCTACGTACTAAACCCTTAACTCCGACCTCTATAGCTTGTTTGTGTCCTGCGGGACCGCCGTTAATCACTACTTCGCAGGACTAAGCTGAGCTAATATGCCTCTTCAAACATCCCGTACATGGCGTTCACACAGCTGCAGTTATATTTCTCCGCTGCAACTCCTTCTTCCTGAGCTCCTTGAGAGCTATTGCAGCCCATTCTTTCATCTTTAACTACACCAAACTCGATCGCAGCATATGGCTCACAATGTTATCAGGTGTCATCCTTTCATTTATTATCTTCTCTATGGTCATTCTCTGCGTCTCAAATCTTAGGCTGAAGAAAAAGATATGCTGAGCGTTTTCGCCAACAGTGTTGCAGAATGAACATTCTGTCGCGTCATCATGACCGAATCTGTGGAGGTACTCTCTGAAACAACCATGGCCCGTCAAAAACTGCGTAAGGTAGTAGTCTGTCTCTCCGTGTGCTCTTTCGACCCAAGCTTGCACGTTTCTGATGAGCCTGTGGGTCCACCTCCCTTTTCCTGCGGCGTCCCATTGACATTGCCATTCGCCTAGGCTCGTCTGTCTCTCCTCTTTCCTTTCGGTTGCCGTTAACCGCCTATTCAGGCTTTTGGTTCTGTTATATACTCTGCCCAACTCCGAGGCCATTATGTCCGGCGGCATAATGCCAGATATAATACCGGCACCTTCTTGTGACACTGTCCTAAATGCACATGCAACTCTAATAGCGCTTAACCTGAAAACTATCTTCGCCTTCTTCGAGTATGTTTTTTGCCGCAGAGCTGCCCCCCATATAGGAACCGCGTACATTAATATTGATTGACTAACTTTAGCCAGGAGCGCTCTCCTACTCTGGCTGGGGCCACCAATGTTGGCCATGATTCTCGTCAGAGCCGCTGTCATTGTTGCCGCCTTACCGCAGGCTTTTTCGATATGAGCCTTGAAGTTGAGCCTCGTATCAATCATTACACCTAGATATCTCAACGAAGGTTACGTTGTAATGTTGTAGCCGTCAATGTTTAGGGTGGTTTTTTCGAGTTTTTTCCTGCTCGTGATAAGTACAGCCTCTGTTTTCTGTACCGCAAGCTGGAGCTTTGTCGTCGTGAGCCAATCCTTAATTTTCGAAGCTGTCTCTCTGCAGATGCTCTGAACTTGGGAGAGCTCCTTCACAACGATCGTCACGGCAGTGTCGTCCACGTAGCCAATTATCTGGGCTTCTTTTGGCAATGGAAGGTTTAACACCCCATCGTACAGCACGTTCCACAGTAGCGGGCCAAGTACAGATCCCTGCGGCACTCCACCCGTCACCACGTAGCTTTCGGGCCCTTCGTCCGTGTCATACAACAGTAGTCTGTCAGACAGATAACTATTTATTATTCGCATTAGGTACGCTGGCGTTTCCTTTGCCTCCAATGCCCTCATAATAAGATGCCAGTTTGCCGAGTTAAAGGCATTTTGTACATCTAGTGTCACTACTGCACAATATTTTTTATCGCCATGCATCCATCTAGTGCCTTCTATGGCCTTGCCAGCAATGTCCGTCAATTTTCTAATTGCGTCTATGGTCGACCGATGTCTCCTGAAACCAAATTGGTTCTCGGACAGACCAGGTGGTTTCCTTTCTAGATGTTGTTCCAGACGCGTGCATATCAACCGCTCCAATATTTTGGCCATTGTATCAATCATGAAAAGTGGACGATACGCATCTGGCTCACTCGCCGGTTTATTCGGCTTCTGAAGGAGGACCAGGCGCTGTTTTTTCCATACTTTCGGGAAAACACCCTCGTTCAAACATCTCGTAAAAAGCTCGGAAAAAGGCTTCGTGTTATGATTAATGGCGATCTTCAGCGCCTTATTCGGGATGCCATCAAGTCCAGGCGCCTTTGCGTTACCGAATCTCTCCGCCGCTAAGATAATCTCCGACTCGTCGATTTTCCCTGCCTCTTCTATTAGGGGTATCACCATATACGGTTGCAAGTCTTGCGCCGGAAAAAGCGTTTTTACAACATTTGCTAGGAGGATAGAGCAGGTTGGTGCTTTACCTCTACCACCTCTGACCTTGGACATCACTATCTTATACGCGTCGCCCCACGGGTTCTCGTCCACCCTTTCACAGAGTTCTTTGAAGCATGAGGACTTGCTGCTTTTGACCGCCTTTTTAAACTCCTTGCGTTTCTTTTTGAAGCATTCACGTAGTATTATATGCTCCGGCGTACCTTGGCTTCTTTGGGAGAGACGTCTTGCTCTACGACATTCACTTCTTAATGTATTAATCTCCTGATTCCACCAGTTCGTGGGCTTTCTAAACATATTCTGTCTTTTTCTGCACATGGCGGCGTCGCAAGCTTTACTTACGTACTTTGACAGCCTGTCAGCCTGTCGGTCCACGTCGTTTGAACAGTCTGGGTTCACGTCTAGAATGAGTTTGAAAATTTCTTCATCGAGTGTTTCCACTTTCCACCCTCTAGTTTGTGTTTTTTGTAGGCCCCCTCGAATCTGCTTATGATTGCCGACTTCCATCACAATAGCAAGGTGGTCGCTATGTGTGTAAAAGTCGCACACCTGCCAGCTTGTCGATCGAACGAGCGCGCGGCTGGCGAACGTAATGTCAATAATTGATCCGCGACCATTCTTCTCGAAGGTATTCCTACCGCCAGTATTGAGCAATACAGCGTCTAGCAAGGAGAACGCCTTGAGCAGGGCATCACCCCGCCTATTTGTATAACTGCTGCCCCATTCCTCGGCCCATGCATTGAAGTCACCTGCTATTACGTTTGGCGTAGTAGTTCTGGCGTCTCGCCCTAGTTCGTCTAGAATTCTTTCATAGTCGACTTGCGTCACACTCGGCGGGACATAGCAGCTGTAAAAATTGATTCCACAGATCTTCGCCCGCGTGTAGTAGGATTTCCCAAGGAGCGGCTTGACTTGGATGGAGTTGTTTCCACAGGCCCATATGGCAGCTTTGTTTACCTGATCAGAGATCCAGGTTCCTGCGCTTAAGTTTTTGTACTGCTCGCAAACTATAGCCACTTCTATCTTCTGCTCGTATACTGTCTGCCTGAGCAACTCCTGTGCAGCTTCACAATGGTTTAAGTTGATCTGTACAACTCTCATTATATCCTTTTGCACGCTGCTTGATATAGGGGACACTTCCTACTGCCTACTACTTTGGTGACCCGCATCCTTCCCGTTGATTTTGCATGCTCCACAGAATGGCTTTTTATCGCATGTCTTTGCGAAGTGACCCTTTTCCCCACATTTGATGCAACTTTGGCTCCTATCTTCTGTGCTGCTGCACGCCCTCGCCACATGCCCATATTCTAGGCACCTGAAACACTTCTTTAGGTTCGGTTTTTCCCTTATTCGGCACACCACCCATCCAATTTTGATCTTACGAGCATCAAGAAGTTGTCTTGCGTTCAACGCCGGAAGGCTTACCACCGCAGTCTGCGTACCTGCATATGCCTCCCTGATGTTTTTGATCGCTCTTTCGTCGAAGAAACTTAACTCCTTTATTTGCGATCGTATCGCCTCGACAATATCCTCCTTGGTGGTAATTTCATCTAGATCTCGGATCTCCAACGATACCTCATGGGTTAGCGCCCGAATCCGATGAACCTACTAAAACGACACCATCAATTTCAAGTACGGAGGGGGCAGCAAAACATATTTTCACCGTGACTGAAGCTATTGAAGCATTCAGGCAAGATTTGATACACAAAGAGCAAGAAATTAATGGTATAATTCAAAGTGAGCGTCCTAACATACATAACAATTCGATGCACCTATGATTAAAACTACGAGAAACGAAGTATGAGTATTCGATGTGGTGAATATCGTGAAGTTGTAACTGAACAGCTTATTGATGGTGAAGTTGCATTAGTTCGTTATTCTGATGAAAACTATAGATCTGATATTGAAATCTTAAATGTGCAACCTATTGAACATCTGTATACAATGTCAATATTCTAATTTAATTATATGATGCAATCATTCATGTTCATTCATGAATTTTTTACTAATATAGCATGTAATATAATACTTGATGATAATAAAGAGTTTCAAAACATTTATTTATTCTGTTTGTTTATTGTTTACACTCAGACTTCGTATGCTAATAATCGATACATTTTGTTTATATTATATTTTTAACCCATTTCGAACCGCTGTTCGATTTTTCGAACACTAAATATCACAATTTTTAAAAAAATTTTTAAAGTGCTAAGGAAAGCAAATTATGCAAATTTTTTCTTGCAGCCTCTTAATTGGATATTTTAACTATCAAAAAAATTTTTATTTGCCACGCCCACTTACCGCCCAAAAATTTTAGGGTGAGCAGCAAAAAATGTCCAATTTCAGACATTTTTTCATTGCTACCATATATTTCACAAAAATACATAAATACAAAAAATTACAATAAGAAATTATTTGCAATTGATGTAGAATCTTGTTATCATAGCTAACTTTCTTCTAGTCGGTATATGCCAGATGCAGGGTGTTGACAAAGTCAAGTGTTCGATTTTTCGAACGCTGGCATTTAGACGACATTTTCCTTTGCATACATTTTGGCTTATGTATTTATGCTAGTTGCAAATTGATGAGCAAATGGTTCCTTATTTTGGACGAAACTCCTGCAAAATGTATATAAGAGGCAAACCTATTAGATTCGGGTACAAGCTTTGGTGTCTCTGTTCATCAGCCGGATATTTACTTTCTTGCGTGCCATATGCGGGTTCAAGTGATAAATACAATCAGAAGGTCGGATTAGGAGCGCATGTTGGGTTACAACTTTTGGAAAACTTGAAGTTTCCCGAGTGTCATTCAGTATATTTCGACAACTTTTTCACGTCGCATTCCTTAATGTGCATTCTTGCCGATAAAAAGATTTGTGCTTCAGGGACAGTAAGGAAAAATAGAGTTGGCAGTGCGCCTTTAAAAACTGGCAAGCAGTTAAAAAAAGGTGACCACGATTTCGTGTTTGATTCTGCTAACCAAATATTATATTGCCGCTGGCAGGACAACAGCGAAGTAACTGCTTGCACTAATTTTGATCAGATGGAACCCATGTATTCCGTAAAAAGGTGGTCGAAACAGAAGAAAGATAAAAATGGTAACCTTGTTTCAGAAGGAAAATTTCTTGACTTCCAGCAGCCATTACTTTTCAAAAACTACAACAATGGAATGGGCGGCGTTGATCCCCATGACAATGCTGTTCAAAATTATAGAGTCAATATTCGCTCAAAGAAATGGTACTGGCCATTGTGGCTGTCAATGCTGCAATCCTCTATGGTCAATGCTTGGAAACTTCACTGTTTTATAGCCAGTTTCAGAAAAGAAAAGCCTATTTCTCAAAAGGACTTTAGAGTAGCAGTCACAGAAAAACTTCTTTTGACATCTGAAGTACAGTCTTCCGACGATAACTCGGAGGTTTTTCATCCAAAAAATTTACCTAAAGTTTCTGGAAAGCATTTAGTAATTCCCCATCCCCAGAAAAAGCCACGCCGTTGTCAACTAAAGGGGAAAACCTACATATTTTATGTGTCAGAAGTGCAATAAGCATTTACATACTAAGTGCTTCGAAGCTTTTCATATACAGCATACATAATATTTTGTAGCAAAACACATTTTAAACAATGAAAACTAAATGAAAATGTTCAAACTTTTAAAATAAGCAGCTTTAAAGTTTTTGTATGAATTCCTTGAAAAATAAAAAAATGTTGCCTAGCGGCCAACGTTCGAAAAATCGAACACTTGATTGCGGCCAAACAAAAAATCGAAACATTTTTTTGACTTTTAATTTGAGTTCTTGGGCCTAAAAATAGGTAAAAAAAACATGTTTCGAATATCGGTACAAAAAATTTAGTGACCGTGGTCTTTAATGGGTTAAACTTCACTGTTGAGTAAGTAAAAGTATCAATAATTTTTTGATGTAAATTGAGTATATCGATTTGAAGTTCTCATTAGTCTTTGATAAAGTTTTACGTAGAGGACAATGGATTCTAATCTAAATACTTCATTTGGTAGTAATAGTAGCGGTGGTAGTAATAAATATGGCCACATAAAAATGGAAGATACTGCTGCGAAGAGAAAGCAGTATGAAGTCCAGTCAAATTCGAAGGATCTAAACACTAAGGAAGAGTATGCAAAAAAGTATAGTACATCAAATGTTCCGTATAAAAGATTGAAGAATTAGTAATCGGAGTTAGTCATAGAGTGAAGCTCACACCAAGCAAGCTTCAATAAAATAATCATGGACGATATACACCGAGAGATCATTTTAAGAAATATTGGACAATTAATCCGGCTAACAAATTATAAAGAACTTTCGAATAAATGTGTGGAAAACAACCTCCTAACACAGCGCATGCTAGATATAATACAGTATAGATTATCTCCAAACATCTTTGATGATGACGATGATGATGACGATGTTGATGAATATAATAGAGAAAGCAGGCTTCATGCAGAACTATTCACAAAGATAACCCATCGAGGACCTGACGCCTTTGAAAAATTACAAATTATTTTTAAAGAATTAAAATATACCGAAGCTCTAAATGTTTTAGATAATTCAACTACTTATATAAAAATAAATAAATAAAATTATTGTTCGCTTGTTGAGGTGTGAAAAAAAATATATTGTTTTTTATTTCATTTATTTAAAAAGTGTGAGAAAGTTGATATAAAAATTTTAGACATAGATGACCACAAGTGTATGTATTGAATTTCTGATAACGTTTATAATTATAGTTGATGTTTGTCCCCAAATATTTTATCAGTTCTTTTGGTGGAGGTAAATTTCCGAAGCTATCATAATATTCAATATGACTTTTATTTTTATAGTACGCTACCCAATGTGTTCCACTGCTTTGTATACTATCAAGGTTCACAATTCCGCACTAGATCACATGAGGTTTTCATGGAAGAGTATCACTCATGAATACTCCGCGAAAGTGTGGTATATATTTCGCGAATTTTATAATGTCGACGTCAGTGAGCGCTCTCTTGGGTAACATACTTAGAAGTTTTTTGCTTGTGGCCGATAAAAGAAGCCGTACCCCTTCCGATATGGCTTCAAATATAAACCTTTTCCCATAGCAATCGCTTCCATTGTCTTATTATGACGGTTTGCTTCATCCAACTGCTCTCTAGCTGCTTTGGCGCTGTTGACAGCCTTGACGATAGCCGATCCTCCTGATGCTAGACCACCAAGTGCACCCAATGCGGTTAGGATTGGTACCAAGGGGAGAAATCCCCCAACCTTGGGGATTTGTATGACTCTAGGAATATTGATATTCTCTTTATTCCCCCTAAATGTATTACTGATTACTTTATGTGCGATTTTCACAGGCATCTGACGTTTCAAAATTTTGCGCGCCTTCACAAGGGCAGTTTTAGGACATTTACTTTTTACACAATTTCGTTTCCGTCTCGTCTTCGTAATGTTATTACCCATTCCGAATTTAACTTTAGATTTCATCGCGTTTGTCACAAGCCAAGCACTTGCCTTCTCACCAATGCTACTATCCTTTGAAGTTACTCTTTCCCAAGCTCTTGCAACAAGTTGTTTATCAGCAATGTGTCTTCTATCTAAGTCTTTGTTTTGCGAATATGCAATATCGTGCTCTTTACAAGCAGCATCTACTGGATTTACACCCTTATCACCTCTATTTAAACGCTTTTTAAGCTTAGTACCAGGACCGCAAAATTGATAGCCAGGTAAATGTAATTCAACTGGTAAAGAATTAATTATCCCATCAACAAGTCCACCACCATGAAGTTGTTTTTTATGACTGAGACCTTTTTTAATTAATAAACCCATTATTAATAGTTATCCATTGTTGCAACATGAAATGATGACAATATACTAATAATATTATTTGAAGAGGATGTGCTATTATATAATGGAATTCAGTTGTTAAAATGAAGTTCATAAGACAGGATAAAAAAATTGTTGTGAGGAATTTAGACTTTAAAACAAATGATACTTTAAAACGTCGTCATGGACTCCTACTACCGAATACAATAAGATGTTTAATTATCGGACCATCGAATTGTGGGAAAACTAATGTTATGATAAGTTTAGTTGAAAGTCCGAATGGATTAATATTTGAAAATATTTATTTTTATGGGAAATCACTTAATCAACCGAAATATCAGTATTTGAAGAAGTTACTCCCCCCATAAAAGGGATGGGGTTTTTCACATTCTCAGAGAATGAGGAAGTTATACCACCAAATGAAGCCAGAAAAAATTCCATTATGATATTTGATGATGTCGCGTGTGAAAAACAAAATAATATTCGAGTATATTTCTGCATGGGTCATAAAATTGATAGCTTCTATTTATGTCAAACATATACACGCATTCCAAAGCATTTAATTCGTGATAATGCTAACTTAATAATAATGTTTAAGCAAGATGAGTTAAATATTAAGCATGTGTATAATGATCATGTTGGAACTGATCTTACATATGAGCAGTTTCATGAGATGTGTAAAGAATGCTGGTGTGATAAATATGGATTTCTCGTAATATCTAAGATGATCCAATTGCTGATGGACGTTATAGGAAAGGGTTCGATATATTTATAAAATATTAGCTATATATATATATATATATATATATATATATATATATATATATATATATATATATATATATATATATATATATATATATATATATATATATATATATATATATTTTTTTTTTTTTTTTCTAACAAGCTTTCTTTATTGGATCTTTCTAAATTACTTAGAAACTAACAATAAGTAATCAAATCTTACAAACTAACTAAAATTATGTGATATTCCCAACGTTCCATCACAATTTGGTGAGTCGCGAGGTATAGCAATTTCACAGCATATTCAGTGTGTCTTTTCTTTTTAATCGACGATGCCCCGTGCTCAGCAACAATTGCCTAGCAAGGGGATTCGGATGACTGTGTAATTTTTGAATGTAGCTTCTGCAAGACATTGCAACTTCCTCAGAAATTGTGGGTACATTTAAATCTCGAAGGATGTTAACGTTCTTCATATACCAAGGCGTGTTTACAATAATTCGCAGACACTTGGATTGTATTCGCTGCAATTTTTCGATATTTGAGGGAGATGCGGTGCCCCAAAACTGAATACCATAAGTCCAGATTGGCTTCAGGATTGCTTTATATAATAGCACTTTGTATTCGAGATTCAACTTTGATCTTTTGTGTATCAGCCACCATAACTGATTAATTTTAAGCTTGATCTGAGTTTTCTTTGCCTCTATGTGATTTTTCCAGGTCAGCCTTCTGTCGAGGTGAATACCCAAGTACTTTGTTGAGGAACATTGTGGAACTGATTGGCCATTAATTTTAAGTGGGGGACATGTATCTGGCCTTAGCGTGAAGGTTACATGTACGCTCTTTGATTCATTGACTTTTATACGCCATTTTGCTAGCCAGATTTCGAGAGAATCGATATGAGTCTGCAGGAGTTTAGTAGCTTCTATGGGGTTAGAGCGAGAGCACAATATTGCCGTATCAAGGTCGATATAAATGTATGGTTATTGCTGGGCATATCTGTAGTGTATAAGAGATACAGTAAGGGGCCCAAAACGCTTCCTTGAGGAACGCCAGCGTGAATATCCAATGGATTTGTTGTGTAATCCTTGTGATGTACGAAAAATTGTCTTTTCGTGAGGTAGCTACTAAGCAATGAGGAGACATTTGCAGGCAGTAATAGTTTGAGTTTGTAAATAAGGCCATCGTGCCATACTTTATCGAAAGCTTGAGTGATATCAAGAAAGACAGCTGAGCAATACTTTTTTTCTTCAAAAGTGTTCCTTATTAGAGTTACAATGCGGTGGACTTGTTCTATTGTGCCGTGCCGTGTATATATATATATATATATATATATATATATATATATATATATATATATATATATATATATATATATATATATATATATATATATATATATATATATATATATATATATATATATATATATATATATATATATATATATAATCTATGAATCGAATATATATAGACATTTAAGATAATTCTATACTAGCATGCAGATATGCTGCGGAAAGTCGAGTCCAAAAATGTTGAAAGAAATTGTTAAGGCGCGAAAGTTTAAAAGTATCAAGTTGGGTGAAGTTGATACGGAAAATCAATTGGAAAAAACTTTTCATCCTATAACAACACCTCTGAAAGCTTTGACTGATAAAGCTGGCACATTAAACACTAATGAATTGAATATTAAAGGTCATCCTAAATATTATAAAGATGAATATACTCCATATAAAGGTGATCGGAAACTATTTAAATATGAAAATCCTTTACCGTATGAGAAGACTAAAATTACTACCAGCACACCAAAGAGAGTATCATCATCAAAACAAAGTCGTAATAATACTAGCACCACTACTAATGATGATGTTTTTTATTCAAAAATGTTCGGTGACACTCTTGTCGATACTACTCATGATAGTATTTCATCAACATTAGAAAAAACACTTTAGAAATATTTCACTTTTAAAGCAGCAAAAGCAATTAGATTTGGTATATGGATTTCATCAAGATGCTCATGGAAATTACATGTTCGGAAATAAGTCACTGAAATTTGAAGATGATAAAATTGAGATAGGTGAAAGAAGTTGGACTTTAACTCCAGGTCTATTTCAATTACTTTTTCATAAAGTACCGAAAGTAAGTAATAATATAGATTTGGATAACTATAAAGAAATTCTTTTATCAACTAATGAGCATAAACGACATTTCGAGGTATCAGGTGGAGTGAAAGTTACGAAAGCGTATAAATATCAAATTCTAAAAGATTTATTTAAATTAACTCTAAAAAAGGGTCAAGGACTGAGACGTAATCAGTTCATCAATGATGATGTGTTGAAGTTAAATACAGCTAAATCGAATTATATCTATTGGGATAATCCAAATGAGTTGGTTGATCGCCTTCGTGTCTTGATAGCATCACAAGCTGCTGGAAATTCCAGGCATAACAATGAGATAGTATCCATTATTGAAGAATTACGAGAATCAAAGATTATAATATGATAACGACACTCTATATCATTCACTAGCACTATGAGTGTAGATAAGTTGGGTCGTTATTCTGAGAGTATTAATAAGGGGGAGTTACGTCGAGGTGTGAACAAAATTTTAGGTGTAAAGACAAACGCTTCATCCAAATATATAAGCTTTCAAAATCATCGATTAACAAAAGTCGGTGTACCAGTTGATGAATCTGATGGAGTCACTAAGGTATATGTTGATGAACGTGTCAATGAAATAATGTCGAAACTAGAAAAAAATTAATTTGATAATAGGATTCTAATTTCTAAAATTGAAACATTGAATAATGATCTACTTGGGAAAATTAAAGCTACAGAAGCTAGACTAACTTCTCTACATGAAGACCTCGAACACTATATATATATAAATATTATGTACTTAAGGAAACACCTTCATTATCACCAGACGAGACTATGGAAATGTATGAGATATTGAAAAATCTAGAAAATAAGCAAAAACAATGAGTAAACGAGATTTAGTTGAAGAGCTTCATCGACAAGCTCGCAAAAATTTTAATCGCCGACGAGTAATTACTAAAGGTATTGATGACTTGTGGCAGGCGGATTTAGTTGAAATGGGCCCATACATAGCATTAAATCGTGGATATCGATTCCTTCTAACAATTATTGCACTTTCTCGAAATTCGCCTGAGCAATAGCGATTAAAACAAAAAGTGCCGACCATGTATTATTATATATTTTAGGGATTAGCCGAATAAGACCACTTATATGGGTCCCTTTTCGTCCCTTAAATCGTGTGTTAATTATTTGTTCGGTTGCAGAATTCTTCTACTTCCTTCCTCATAATAACATCACGCGTTATTTCAAGCATCTCTTAGTGGGGTATGTTCCACATTTCGAGTTCATCAATAAATTGGCGACCCAGTGTGGACATCCTCCTGCTTGCCAATGCAGGATACTGGCACTCTATGTGCGCCGCTGTCTCTGCCTCTTCCATGCATAATCTGCAAATATCAGCATCCTCCCCATCAACAAGACCCAGGTACCACCTGAAATTGCCATGCCCAGTTATTAATGCAGTCAACCAGCTTAGAGTCATTCGTCCTAGACTGAGAGCCCTCCCCGATTCACTGCCCTTTGATAGCCTCAACGAAGCCTTTGCCTGTCTACAAGTAGATAAGTTCTTCCATCTCGTGAGATGAAGTTTCTTTATCTACTCTTCGACCTTTGCCTTCACCGTCCCGCTGCTGAGAGTAACTACTGGTTCCGGTCCATAAAATTCAGCTTCAGATCCTTGTCTAGCCAAGGAGTCTGCAGCTTCATTCTGTTCTATACCAATGTTTCCCTTCACCCACATAAGAGTAATCGCATTACTACGAGCACACCCATTAAGTTTCTGAACACATTCGAGCGCCAACTTAGAAGATACCGTAGGCTGTTGCAGCCGCCTGACCACCGCCTGGTTATCGAGTGCTAGCAAGATTTTCTTACCTTGCACCTTTCCATCCAGTAGATGGTCTAGCGCATGCATTAGACCAAGCATTTCTGCTTGATATACCGATACGTATCTTCCCTGATTCAGAGTGCATGCCAGTCCCAACTCTTTAGAGAAGATTCCAGCACCCGCTCTGCCATCCATTAATGAACCATCTGTAAAAAAACTGATGTCATTTTCCTCACATACATCTTGTGTAAGGACGTTTTCAATGAGTGTTCTGTGTGACTTTTCAGTCATCTTCAGCCTACCCATTCCCTCCATTGGCATCTGCGCCTCCTTTACACTGCTATATAGCAGTGACAGGATGCCCCTCTGCCCCCTCTCTGTGCCGAATCCATACCAATTATTGGTTGTCTTCAGACGTAATGCTGTTAATGCCGCCGACTTCATAATATGCAAGTCCAACGGCAGCAGCCCGAGAAAGACTTCCAATGGGGTCGTCCGGATAGCTCCGTCCGGATAGCTCCGGTAATCCCAATACAAGCCATTCTTTGTACCCTATCTAACTTGCTTTTCGCGGTCTTTTGGGTGACCTTAGGCCACCAGACCACAGCAGCATATGTTATTAAGGGTCTGACCATCGTTGTGTAGATCCAGTGCGCTGCTCTGGGAGTGATTCCCCACATGAGACCGAACACTCTCTTACACTGATGCAATACCCGCTTGCCCTTCTGAATCTTGTCATCGACGTGACTATTCCAAGTCAGCTTGTTATCCAGGATGACACCTAGATACTTTACTTCCTTGGATACGTTGATGTTCGATCCAGAAAGCCTAAGAGGGTCTATTGTTAGTCCAGTCCTCCTTTTAGTAAAGAGTACTGTTTCCGACTTACTAGCATTTACAGAGAGACCTTGTTCCGTGCACCATCCTTCAACCATTTTGAGTGCACCTCTCATGGTATCATAAATAGTGTCCAGAAACTTACCGCTCACCGTTACCGCTATGTCATCTGCATACCCGACGGTGTGTATGCCTTTTGACCCCAGAAGCTGACGTAGGGAATCGACCGTGATGTTCCAAAGGATGGGCGATAATACTCCCCCCTGTGGACACCCTTTGACTACCCTACCTCTGAGTCTGTAACTCCCATTTTGAAAGTTTATTGCCCTTTTCCTCAGCATGCTGTCCACCCACCTTATAATGGTTGGGCTGACTTCACGAGTAGCAAGGGCCATCCTTAGCTTATCGAAACCAATCTTATCGAAGGCACCTTCTATATCCATAAAAGTAGACATAGATATCCCTCCACAAGACAGTTCCCTCTCCGCTACGCAAACGAGTTCGTGCAGGGCCGTTTCAGTGGATTTGCCAGCTCTGTACGAGTGCTGACACCTGCTCAGTGGTTTTGTCAGAAGCGTTGTCCTTTCCATGTAGTCCGCCAGTACTCCGTCCATACATTTAAACAGAAAGGAGGTCAAGCTAACCGGCCGGAAAGATTTCGCCTCTGAGTAGTCACTTTTTCCCGGCTATGGAAGAAAGACAACCTTAGTCTCTCTCCATTGAGACGGGATATATCCTGTAGCCAGGCAAGTAGTAAATATTCCCAGAAGCCTGTCTACCAGAGCTTCTGCACCCCACTGAAGTAGGGCTGGAAATATCCCGTCTGTACCCGCTGTTTTGAATGGAGAGAAACGCTTAATGGCGTTTATCACTCCATCTCTGGTGACTATCCTTTCAGCTTCCAATCTTTCATTCCTGTTTGCACCCTTGCGGGTGGCTTCCCAATTATCTTCCGATCTAAAGCTTCCTGGAAAATGCACCTCCATCAGGTATTTCAGTGACTCTCCGATTGTCTCTGTAAAGGATCCATTCGTTTTGCGAATTAATCCCAACTTTGACACCGGGTCCTCTGATATGATCCTCGGTAACCTACATACATCGGTCATATCTTGCATATTTGAGCAAAATTCCCTCCACGTTTTCCTTTTACGGTTGCGTAGAGTCTTCTTCAGCTCCCTTTTCTTTGACTTGTAGTCGTCCCATGCGTTGGGGTCCCCTCTCATGTGACGATTAAAAGCCTTATTTGTCTCCTTTTTCATGGATTCCAGTTCCCCATTCCACCATGGAGTGGGATCTCCTTCGTCCACTACCGTCAGAGGACATGCAGTTTCAAATGCTTTGATCATGGCTGATCTGATAGCCCTCACCTGATACTCAACATCTGCAGTTGTTCTAGGTCTCTTAAACCTCCTTGGCAATAATTCCTCAAGAACTTCACAATACCTTGTACAATCCGTTCGTTTCGGTATCCTTACCATTCTACAGTCGTTCCTATGTCTTTTATCGGACGTAATCCCAAACTGAATGGCCCTGTGGTCCGACATGGTTAGTCTATCCACAACCCTCCAATCCAAAATCCTATCCAACATTTTGACATTCGTCAGAGTAACATCAATAACCTCGCAACGACGTGCGTCGACAAAGGTCGGTTCTATTCCCCTATTGGCAACTTGTAGACCAAATCTTTCTATAAATTTGAGTAGACACTCTCCTCTATAGTTTTCATTGCTGCTGCCCCACACAGAACTGTGCGCATTGGCATCGCAGCCTAAGATCAGACCAACCCCCTTACCATCACTGAATCTCACTAGAGCTTCCACCTCTCTCGAAGGTGGTTCGTCTGGAGAATCGTATGGGAAGTATGCTGATGCGATCATAAATGATCCCGCACCGTCACCTATTCTCACTACTGTGAGATCCGGTGAACACAAGTTAGACATTAGAATCGCACGTGTCCCATGTCTAACTAAAATGCATGTCCTCAACTTCCCCTCTGTTTGTGGATAAAACAAAGTGGTCTTTTGTGCAGATAGGCCTTTGATCCTTCCATGAAGAATCCAGGGCTCCTGAACTAGTGCAATGTCAAGCTCATCCTCATCGAAGCTCCGCACCATCATTGCTGATGCTGCTTTGCTCTGGTGAATATTGAGTTGACACACATTTAGTGGTTCCTGGCGCGGGCCCACCTCCCGCCCTAATGGCTTCTTCCTTGCAGAATCTGCCACTACCCCCACGCCAGGAGCCGCGTCGCACCCCTCATACTGCATCTTTCTGGAATTTAACGACGGCCTGTTCAAGACCGCAGTTGAGTCTCCCCCCTGCGATCCTGACGGCCTCCGCGTCCTCCTTAGGACACAGCACGGTGAGTACGACACCTGCCCTTTCTGCCTCGCCAAACCCTTCTGTGCGGATAACACTCCATTTGGAAGTGTCCTTCACACAGACGTTCTGGCGCTGCAGCCTTCTGAGGATGATGGCTCATGGCAATGCTGGCCACAGCATTGCCATGAGCAACAATCACTATCTTCCTCTTTGGCGACAAGGCAGTTAGGCTGTCACATTTGAGCTTCGCACCCTCCCACAAACCGGTTAGGTGCTCCACTGTCTTGCACAGCCATTGCTTGGATAGCTGATTTTTGCACCTTAGTACAATCAATCTGCTCTCCACCCTTGCCCTGCCGACAAATCCAATGTCATTGACATCGTCTTCAAGGGACTCCATGGCATCCAACAAAGATACCTTGAAGGTACTCAGATGAGTATCCTCCAGAAGCCCCTCTAGTGACAAGTCCATGACTCCCATAACGAGGTCAGCTTCCGCTACTTGAGCGTAAGTCTTCCTCGCCCTGGTGGGCTCGCCCTTTGCCTGTTCAGCCCGACGTTTAGGCGCTCTGCCAAGACCGCTCGGTCCAGGTACCGCATGCGAGGACTGTGAGTTCGCTGGGTTAACAATCTTACCAGATTGTCCACCCCGCTCATCACCTCCCGACGTCGGATTTTCCTGTCCCGTCGTTCCCAGAGCTACTCTACCCGTGTTAGGCTTGGGCATCGAGCCCCTTTCGGAGCGACTGACGGCCTTTATAATTTTCCGTCCATCTCTCCGAGCATTTGCCCCTTTTGGTGTCTGCGTGGAAGAATTATTAACCTTCTCAAGAGACGGTTGTCTATCCTTCCCAGCATCCACCTCAATTGGCCCCTCCGTCGTCTTCGGATGAGGCTCCTCAGGCGTTGAACTTTTCAAAGTGGTTCCGGAGCTATCGCCCCTGAACCTCTTCCCCGAGTTCTCCACCTCCAAGGTCGACTCATCTTGCAGAAGTCCACTGAGTTGGCCCGAGAGCTGCTCAGTGGTCTTCTCCGACGACTTCATGGCCTTTTTACGTTGTCTCTTTCGCTTCTGCTTCTCCCGTTTCTTCAACAGGATTCGCTCTGCTCTTGAGACTCCGTCCTCTTCGCTTACACCTGATAAAGCTAACGATTCCGCTCCACTAGGAGCGTCTTCGTCCACACCATCAGATGTTCGGCCAGATATTTTACGCTGCCTCCAAACCGGCTTCCCTGCCGACCTGGTGACACCGTCCTCTTTATTCAACACCGTCGCAGCCGCCGGATTAGGTCTTCCGAGACCCGTTCCGTCCGCCGCAACAGATGTTGCCATTGATTTTGGGCTGGCTAAAAGCTCGGCTTCTATGGAAGCCTCATTTTCCGCCATCCCCTCCACTACTTTTCCCGCCGTGGCCATCAGCACTACTTCGTATGAGGCAGTGCTGTCCGCCATTGCAGGAATTTCGTTCTGAGTTCCAGAGGTGGGAACGAGTGGTGCAGCTAACAGCTCGGCCTCTGGTGAAGCCTTATTGTCCGCCGTTCCTCCCGTTAACACCCCCAGAACCCCAGATCCAGTTTTTGGGTTTTTCGAATCAATCTTGTTCCCACGAGTTGCGACGAAATAAATGTCCGCCTGCGCAGAGATTCGCAGTACGCAGGTAAGGTTAATTATTACGGTGGGCGCCAGGTATCCGTAAGCTCACGTTAGCGACTGGGCTATTTGAAAAAGGGGCCCCCGGCCAGGCTGATTTTCGGCACGGATCGCTTAACACCTTAATCCAGCCCCTCACCTCCGACCATGATAAGATTACGTTGCCGAATGCTGTACTATTGAAGAGTAACAAACACTCACCAACTTACCCTTATCTTTGCTAGATACCGCCTGACATCGTACAGGCTAAACTGTGGTATCTATTTCCAGTCGGCACCCTCGAGGCGGGTTCAGTGGAGGATTTTGCCGACCGCCGACCATGTAACACAAGCCATGAAGAATATATTTGAGAATGATCGACGAATACCGAAAAATCTTCAAACTGATGATGGAAAAGAATTTTTCAATAAACATTTTAAAAAATTGATGGATGAGCATAATATTAATCATTACTCAACATTTAGTCCGCTAAAGGCGTCAATAGTTGAACGCTTTAATCGAACATTAAAGGGTATGATGTGGAAGGAGTTTAGCTATAACGGATCATATCGATGGATTAATAATTATCAAAAATTGGTTGATGAATATAATCATAAAATACATAGAACGATAAAAATGGCACCGGTTGATGTAAATTCGTCGAATGAGAAAGATCTTCTAGAAACTGTATATAACCATTTGAAGGTCTTTCATCGATCTAAATTCAAATATAAACATGCTTTTGAGAAGGGGTATACACCGAATTGGACTACTGAGATATTTAAAATTAAGCAAATTCAAAAAAACTAATCCTACAACATATATACTGGAAGACTATCAAGGAAATCCTATAAAAGGGGGGTTTTATGAATATGAGCTTAAGAAGACGAAATACTTAAGAAATAAATATGTATTTAATTGAAAAAATTGTAAAAACTACAGGTGATAAAGCCTATATTAAATGGCTCGGATTCTCTAAAGAGCATAATTCATGGATAAATAAAAGCGATATTGTATGATTTTATAAATAAAAAAGTATATAAAACGAAATGTGGTGTATTTTATTTAATCATAATCCTATTTATAGTTAAGATGTCCAGAACAATAGAATTGGTTGGAAGAAGCTCAGAGCTAACAGCAGATTTTTTTCCACCCATAGAGTTGAATGATGATTACGTTTGTGCTCTAGTTGATTTCACCACTTATCACTCAATACCTAATGTGGACTATGGAAATAATTTATTTCACATTGGTGACCATGTTATCGAAATTCCAATACGATCATATGAAATTGATGATATAATTGACTTTGTTGTTGAAAAGTATGAAGATGTGAATATAAAGGATATTTTGAAAATTGAACCTAATAACAATACAATGCAAATTGAGATATTGTCAACTACTGACTCCATTTATTTTGATCGTGAACGTACAATTGGTGGATTGTTGGGGTTCAGCAGACGTGAATAAATACCATCAATCTGATGTACAAGTTGATATTTCGAAAGTAAACGTTTTACGAATCGAGTGCAACATAACTACAGGGTCATATATTAACAATGATTCGGCTCATACAATTCATCAGTTTTCTGTATCGGTTTTACCAGGGTATAAAATAAGTGAGCGACCACAAACATTAATTTATTTACCTGTTAACACTAGACGGATAAGTCAACTCTTGGTGAGAATTGTTGATCAAGACGGGAACTTAGTGAATTTTCGGAAGGAACAAATTGCATTAAGACTCCACTTAAAGCCGGCTCTTTAGAATGATTATATATAATAAAGATATAGTCAGAAATCAATTTACTAACAATATACGATTGACCTCTGATAGAAACATATCGCAAAAAAAACCTCGCTACACATCTCCAAAAGTTGATAATAAATATTTTAATCGAAAGCAAAATATCTTATCACCATTGAATAAAAAGTTTTTAAAAAGCTTAGGATTTAAAATTAAAAACCATAGTGCAAGAAGGAAAAACGTTTCAAATGGCGTCAACTGATGTGCTTAATATTATGCAACAACCCCTTTATGATGAGAGCATCATTAAGAAGGATTACCACAGTTATTCGGCGTATCAACAATCATATAAAAATAATGATGAAATTAGAATACCTATTCAGAATCAAGACCTCTACATTCTACCTTCGGAAAGTATGATCTATATTGAAGGAACTGCCACACTGAATGGAGAGATAGTCTGTCTCATAATATAAAAATGCGGAATAACTGCGTATCATATTTATTCGATGAAATTCGTTATGAAATGAATGGGATTGAAATTGATCGAACCCGACATTTAGGGATTGCAACTACAATGAAGGCTTTTGCCTCTCTCTCCCCTAATGAGAGTACAGTGATGATGAATGCTGGTTGGAGTGTTTCTGATGATATTGAAATAACCAATGGACAATTTAATTTTTGCATACCTTTAAAACATCTTTTGGGTTTTGCTGAAGATTATAATAAGGTGATATTAACTGCAAAGCATGAACTAATACTTCTTCGATCAAAAACTCATGAAGGTATAGCCTTCTCCTCTGTAGCTGCTGAGAATGATAAAATTGTGTTAACTATAGTTAATTTAATATGGAAAGTGCCACATATTCAATTAGCAGACTCAACTAAATTAAATATTTACAATAATATTCGAAGAGGAGTGTCTATACCAATGGCATTTCGTTGTTGGGATATGCATTTTAATCCAACACTATCACAGACTACAAATCATCTATGGAATGTTAAATTGGCTGTACAAAGTGAACGACCACGATTCATGCTAATTATATTTCAGAACTCTAGAAAATTCGTTCATTGTGATCTCACCGATGTAAAAGTTCATCTAAATTCTGAAGTTTATCCCTATGATGAGCTGAACCTTAAAATCGAAAATGGTCTTTTAGCCCTCCTATATGATATGTATTGCAAATTTCAAAAGGAATACTACCTAAGAAATATGCAACCTTTATTAACCCCCAGTAAATTAAAATCAATTGCTCCAATCATAATAATTGATTTAACACATCAAAATGAAGCAATGAAAAGTGGACCAATTGATGTGAAGGTAATTTTCAAGACATTGAAAAACATTCCTGCCAATACTTCTGCTTATGCCCTTCTCATACATGATCGGGTTATTAGCTATAACCCCATGACTGGAGAAATTAAGAAAATGATTTAATATATCCAGTATGATCTTTTTCTTCAAAGAGTGAAGACATTTATTACGGAATTTTCAATTTGAAATATCAAAAGGATATATATATATAAAAATGCATTCTTATTATATACAAAAAGTAGTTGTTGATATTCAAGGATTTAAGGGGCCTGAAAACCAATTTATTTTAAAGGATCTGGCAATATCCTTTAGCATTAATGAGGATATGCATTTCATTGTAAAACCACCGTTCCCCTTCAATGATCTTCCACCATTCTATCAAAAACAAGCACGCTGGATTACATCAAAACATCACAACATTAAATGGAATACAGGATCAATCACATTCCAGAGCTTATCAAATTTCATACGGGAAAATTTATTTAATTGTGAAATTTATGTTAAGGGTTATGAGAAGAAGAAATGGCTTGAGTCATTGTTTGAACTTTCAAATATATTCAATTTAGATGATTATGGATGTGAAAATATGAAAAAAAATTAGAGAAAAATATGGTTATTTTGATGGTTGTATAATTCATAATCAAAACTGTGCTTTAATCAATGTTAGAGCCTTAAGAAAATTTTTGAATTTTGAAATGAAAACATATTAATTTATATTTTTTATATTTATTTACTCATATTCATATACTTATTTAGTAATCTTAATATTAGACATGAATTTTTTATTCTAGTTTCACAATAATCTTAATACTAAGTATAATATCTAATTTTTTCACATTAATAATTAATAAAAACTATGTAAAGAAATACAATGAAAAAAAGTAAAACTTTGTTCTTTTTTCTCTCACTCATCGGAATTATTAAGCAATTCAACTAATTCACTGAGGTTGTAATAACCGTGTGCATTTGTGTGAATGTTATCGGGTAGAATTTCTCTTTTATCATCATTTGAAGTTAAGACAATTTTATTCATTTCACGTGTATACAAATTATGATGAATAGATCTTATTGTATGTATAGGGCGAGTTAGTATATCCCCACTATATAAAATGTTTGCGAAATCGTTGATGGTTAACCGCGATGAAATATTTTTGGGGATACCCTTCACTTTATTCTGAACATTATAATTAACTACATGTAATGAATACATTTTAGGACGTAGGCCAATAAATTCACATATAATTGCCCCATTATTCTCATCCTTCATCATACCTAATTTTTTTTTATTTTTCAACGGTATGTTGAAGGGGTTATCAATAGTATAGCCCGATGTATCAAATCTGTTATCAATATCATCTTTGATATCCTGATAAAAATCATCGGTGCGAATATTATAAATAAAAGAATCAGTATCCATATAACATAGCGATAAATTTGGCTTAAATTTTGGAATCATATATTGGTAGTGGAAGTCATACATTTTAAGTTTTGATAATTCCAAAATTGCAAATCCCAGATATATCGGTTTGTTATATAATACTCGCATTTTATTCATTTGAATGGCACACATATTCTCATCAAAAATTGATATGCTGTGAAAATACGGACTAGCTATTAGGGCTCTAACTCCTTTTCTCTTATGAACACTCTCCCAAGATGATGACATTTTAATGTCATTTCGTTTTTCAACGTTTTCCATTGTTTTACCGTAAACAGCATTGTTCATTAATTTGAAAAGATTTTTTTCAAATTCGCATGTAGCTAAGGTGCGATGTTGATTGTTTAAATCGATATACTGATTTAACCAAGGAGATTGATTAAATTTTAATACCCTATGAACTTTAGATAACTCTAAACCATTTTGTATTGCCTGTTGTAGAACCCTATAGTGTATTACATAATTGTATTTATTGTCTAAATTTGTAATTAATTTTGTTACTTTGTTGTTATTTGGAGGGTTCATATTTTCAACACAAAATGGTAAATCGTTATGCAGCTCATGCATCTGGAGAGGGTAATTCAAATCTACCTCTAAAAAGTATCCAACGGATGATTCACTAGATGCATCTAATATGTCTTTAATGTTAATGTCTTCAACCCATTCAAATCCATCTGTTGGTAGATATTGTGACATTGCCCAACCATATAGATTATTGGCGTCTAAATATACTAAATATTCAGATGGTTTCAATGGATTGAAATCATTCATATACTTATTGTTTGCCTTCGAGTGTCTTTTACTCACTTGGCAAATCCCACCACGATTCCCCTTCTGCACAAAATGATGCATTGAATGTGAAGTGAATAGCTCTAATGAAATAGATGTATGCTTCAACATTGCATCCCATGATAAACCGGGGGCTGTATAATATTGACATGGATCAAGCTTATACACATTCCTACATTTTTTCCTGAAATTTTCAAATATATCAGTTAGTAGGAGCACATACATTTCAAATAGATTTCCATGTAGTCTTTCAAGGAAGAACAGCTAAATGTTACCCACACTTTTTTAGCATGATTATATTCCTCTTCAGAACACGGAGAACCTGTCAAAGTATTAAAGAATTTTTCTCTTGGAGGAAGACTTTTCTCATGTAAAACTTTCTCCGTTTGTATATAATTATGTGGATATACACCCTTACGTCGAATTAGATAAATTTTAGATGATGAAGAGATACCCTTCTCTCAGCGGTATATAATCTGCAGCAAGCAGCAGCAACAACATCAACAACAACAACAACAGCAGCAACAGCAACAACAACAACAACTGCAGCAGCAGTTTATAAATTTAATATTTAATAAATAAAAATCTTATACTAAAAAAATACATTTTTAAAGTTGAAATTATTTTTTCCGTTGGAAGATAGGAACTTCATTGATGGTAGGTATGTTGGTTGTCGATCTTATTCTCTTTCTCGCCCCAGAGTCATATTGTAATAATTCTTTAAATGTACGATATAGGTGAATATAGATCTATATATGTGACAGATGCAAGTATATGACTCATTATTCGTAATGAGTCTATTCCGTATTCAGTCCTTACTATGGATTACATTGTCATTTTCGTAAAAATCCGTAACTGCGAAATCATTGAAAATATTCATAATATAAAGGGTTATCCATTTTGCGGTTTCAAAAGTAAATGTAAATAAAACACATATAAAATATTGTTTATCATGATATTTCTTTTTTATTATAAAGTTTGAACGTTGACATTATGTGTGAAATACTACATCATTTAAATGACCACCACGCGAATTGTTGCAAACATCGATTCTTTTGAGGTAATTTTCGACCACTTTTTGACACATATTGGGCGGTATCTCAGCCATAACGTGACGAATGTTGGTTTTTAGGTGCTCAAGAGTTAAAGGTTTATCTGCATAAACACGGTCTTTCGCGTAGCCCCACAAAAAAAAGTCAAGCGGTGTCAAATCGCATGATCTTGGTGGCCACTTGATATCGCCACGACGAGAAATTACGCAGCCAGAAAATTTCTCTTGCAAGCGCACCAAGCAGTGACTTTTTGTGGATGTAGTAGCCTCTCTTCAATTACTTGAGGATTCTCAGAACTCCAAATACGACAATTTTGTTTGTTAACATACCCACCGAGTGAGAAATGTGCTTCGTCGCTGAAGAAAATTTTGTTCGAAAAATCGCCGTCCACCGCCTGTTGTTCAAGCACCCATTCGACGTATCTACGACGTTGTGAATGGTCAGCTGGCTTCAGTTGTTATGTGAGCTGGATTTTATGTGGATGTAGGTGTAGATCCAAATGCAAAATACGCCATAATGTGCCGTAAGACAGTCCTAATTCCTGAGAACGACGAGGAATCGACACATTCGGGTCTTCGGCAACACTTTCACTTACAGCCGCGATATTTTCGGTGGTACGAGCGAAACGATGATGCACAGGCCTTACAATATCTGTAACCGATCCAGTCTCTTCATATTTCTTCACAATTTTGCCAATTGCTTGCGTAGTTGGACGATTATGTAAACCATAATCTCCTCTTAAAGCACGATATGTGGCTGTGGCCACATATCGTGTGCTCATGTGGCTAATATATTGCATATTTTTGAGGAAACTGCTGGTGATAATCATGTAAGTGCACTTGGTGATTTTAACCTGCCTAATATCACTTGGTCTTCTATATGTAAAGATATAATTCATACACCTAATAACGTAAATAAGTCATATGAAATGTACCTTATTGATAGTTTATTTAGTAATGATTTAATACAGATTAATTCTTATGTATATATGATAAATAGAATTCTAAATCATATTCTCATAAGTAATAATGTTAATTTTAAGTTCACGGAATGTATTTCTCCTGTCTCTGAATTGAATTTGCATCATGTGCCGTTATTCTTAGAAATCGAATTTTATGCTTTACTAAGTGATTCTTCTGATAATTTAATTGGACAGTTTAATTGTAACTTATGTGTATGTGATTTTAACCATATAAATGGTATTCTTGAGAGTTTAGATTGGGAATGCTTGTTCACTGGTCTTAATGCTTCAGAATCGTACCTAAAAAAGTACATAAATTGCCTTGGTACACTAAAGACCTAAAGAAGTTGAAAAATCGCAGAAATAAATATTTTGCTATTTAGAGGCCCACAAAAAACATTGTAGCTAAAAATAAACACCCCTACTATGAGAAGGAATTTAATTGCCTTAATAAATTTCTATATAAGTAGTATATTCTTCAATGTGAAAATAACATCAAGTTGAATCCAAAATCGTTTTGGAGTTTTATTAAATCAAAAAAATCTTGGCTTTTATTCCTGCCTCCATGTTTTTTAAAGACAAAGTATCAAATTAATCCACAGATACAGATAATCTGTTTGCAGACTTTTTCGTTTATAATTTTGATCCTGCTATAGATCTTGATGAAAATCATGATTTCATTGAAATAATGTTTCCCGTCGATTTTGGATCTTTGATTTTGAGTCATGATAATGTTAGTCGAGGCATATGTAAGCTCAAAAGCTCTCTCAAGCGCGGTGTTGATGAACTCTCTTCGTGTTTCATAAAAGAATGTAATAGTTCTACAACGACTTCCCTGAAGCTAATTTTCAATAACTCTCTACAGTCTGGAGTGTTTATTGATAAATTTAAAGTATCGTCTATCACTCCTATCTTTGAGAGTGGTAATAAATACGATGTATCAAATTATAGACTAATTTCCAAACTTTCGTCTATTTCTAAACATTTTGAATGCATTTTCAAAGATAAAATGTAATTTGCGATTAAGGGGGTCTTCTACCTTGTGGCTTCATTTTTGACACTGTTTTTTGAATATTAGTTATAGGAAAACTAAAAACGCAATCGAGGTGCGGTTTGTTGCATAAACAAGTTGTTTATTTAAATACATTTAACACTAATTTTACTGAAAATTTATTGTCTTCGATTTGACCGTGACTTGACCTTGAAGTGTCCCTTGCAAAAAATGCATACACAAATGGTTGACACGATTTAGCTCATGAAAATCGTCTGAAACAAAAAAACCAAAATGATTTAATTTTTTTATCACCTTGGCTATCGTTTGACAGATGGCATTTTCAAAATTTGAAAATTTCGCAGAACAGGCAACTTTAAAAAAAAAAATTTTTTTTTTTTAATGTTTTCGGGGTTAAAAACATCTGTAAAAATTGTTTAAATAAAAAAAATATAAAAAGTATCTGTCAGACGATAGCCACATGTTTTTCACAAATTTTGATATATAATTTCAATCAATCAATCAATTAGTTTTCGAGATATCATATCAACCAGTTACAAAAACGCAACTTTTGGGAAATCGCATTTAAAGATATTCATGTATATAACAAGCGGGATGTTTCCGACGTTAAATTTTCTTTCAAACTGAATGGACTGAAAAATTTATCATGCATAACAGAGATTACATAGATACAGATACATCAGGTATTCGATAGAACGTTAGATAACTTTAGAAAAACGCGATGGGCCAGCTTTTAGGTGGTCGCGAAGAGCGCTGCGATAAGAGCACGCGTAACTGTCTTCGACGGGTCGGAAAAACTCGAAATAATAAGATTTCAGTTATATCCTTTTAAGGGTATATTCCTAACACCTTCTGGGTTGGAAAATTGAAAAAAAAAAATCGAATTTTTTGAACCAACAAGGTAGAAGATCCCCTTAAAAAATTGATTTGTCCCAATCAGCGTGGGTTTGTATCTGGGCGTTCTGCTGTCACTAACTTAGATGTTTTCAATAATTATTGTATTAATCTATTTGGGCAAGGTTGCTCCGTATCAAATTTCCGATTTTTCGAAGGCTTTTGATAAAGTCTGCCATAAAGCTCTCGTTATGAAATTGTCATTTTAATTATATAATTCCAAAGGCTAATTCTCTTTTGGCGTAATAGTAGCAGTTTTTCTGATCCGTATGCTGATAAACTTCTCTACATAAGCTTTGTTTGTTCAGGTTGGAACATGCCTCATTTATTTGGAATCCTTTTTATACTATTCACATTAATCGTTTGGAACGGGTTCAAAAGAAGTTCATTAAACTTGCACTTTATTCAATCCGTTTTGTAGATCTTTTACCTGAGTAAAATGCGCCATGTTTATTATTGGGTATGAAATCATTGGAGCGTAGGCGATTGGTCCAATCTCTAACTTTTATAGTGGATGTCGTTCGTGGGTGTATTAATATCTCAATTTTACTGAGTACCATTAATTTCATTGCACCTCTACGTAAGCTACGTCATGCTGAGGTCTTTTATGCAAAACATTCGAGGAGTAATTATGCTCTAAATGAGCCAATTACTAGGGCTCTTCTGGATTTCAACCCTTAACGTGTAACGTGGGGTCACTTGTGCCCTGCCGAAACCGACATTTTCCACGTTTTCGTTTGTTTAAACAGTTATATTGTTTAAACAAATTAAAAAATCGGTAATATAGCGATTGATCCTTGAAATAGAATCGTCAATAAAGTTTCGTACATTTTTTTTATTTTTCTGAGCATTTTTACGTACTTTTTAGGAACCGGACACAAGTGACCCGACGTTACACAGAAGAGATGCGGAAAGCGACGTTACATGCCAAGGGTTAATAAGTTGAATAGTAATATGTTCAGTTTTATGTTCAGTGCCAGCCAGACTGATCGGGTAGTTGCACACGAGTGTTCCAAATTCCACCTGGCATTCGTCTTCTGCAATGCGTCTGAGGCTAGGAGAAGTTTATACGTCGCCATTGGAATGCCAATACTCTCCTTATCAGAAAGAGTTGCAACGTTGTACCCATCTTTGCTAGCTCATCCGCGGTCTCGTTCCCTGATATGTCATTGAGCACTGACACCTATACGAGGTGAATGTGGAACTGCTCGGACATCTCGTTAAGAGATGTTCTGCAGTTATGGACTACCACTGAAATCAGGTGAACGTAATCTAGGGCTTTTATTGCTGCTTATCTGCCATTGGAAATATATATATCCACGTGGGATATATCGTTACACTTAAGCCATTTCATCATTTCGTGAATTGCCAACACCTCTGCTTGAAAAACACTGCAGTGGTCTGGCAGTCAGAAGGCCATGCGAACTCCAAGTATTTCGCAGAATACCCCTGCTCCCATCCGTCCATCAAGTTTGGAGCCGCTGGTGTAGGTGTGGATTGTTCAATTGAAAGGGATGTTTCCATACTCCCAATCGGATGTGTCCGGAATGTGTATAATAAACTTGTTGTCGAACGTCAACTTTGTCGTTTCATAGTTAACTGTTCGCGGTATAAAGCTATAATGGTTCAGAATAGTTAAGTGCCCTGTGCCGTTGCAGGACCATGCTGAAATTGATCTGAGTTTAATCGCCAATTGAGCTGCTAATTGCTTCTTTTGGATATGTAAAGGAATAAAGTTTTAAAAAGTACTCAGAGATATTGTGGAGGTCGTTCTGAGTGTCCCTGTAATACACAAAGGTGCCATTCTTTGGACTTTTCCCTCAAAATTTCTGTTTGTGGCCTTCTTAAGCTCCGTCCATTAGATGGCGACCCCATACAGAGTGCAGACGTGTTTTTCTCTTGTGCGCTATTGTGTAAATATTCGAATTGTGTTGTACTGTAATACCGTTAAAACAATTAAGTGGATTATTGTTGGTGGATTGTGCTGCGGCAAGTTTTTTTTTTTTTTTTTTTTTAACAAGCATTTTTATTGGATCTTTCTAAAATTACTTAGAAACTAACAATAAGTAATCAAATCTTACAAACTAAATAAAATTATGTGATATTCCCAACGTTCCATCACAATTTTTTGAGTCACGAGGTATAGCAATTTCACAGCATATTCAGTGTGTCTTTTCTTTTTAATCGACGATGCCCCGTGCTCAGCAACAATTGCCTAGCAAGGGGATTCGGATGACTTTGTAATTTTTGAATGTAGCTTCTGCAAGACATTGCAACTTCCTCAGAAATTGTCGGTACATTTAAATCTCGATGGATGTTAACGTTCCTCATATACCAAGGCGCGTTTACAATAATTCGCAGACACTTGGATTGTATTCGCTGCAATTTTTCGATATTTGAGGGAGATGCGGTGCCCCAAAACTGAATACCATAAGTCCAGATTGGCTTCAGGATTGCTTTGTATAATAGCACTTTGTATTCGAGATTCAACTTTGATCTTTTGTGTATCAGCTGATTAATTTTAAGCTTGATCTGAGTTTTCTTTGCCTCTATGTGATTTTTCCAGGTCAGCCTTCTGTCGAGGTGAATACCCAAGTACTTTGTTGAGGAACATTGTGGAACTGATTGGCCAATAATTTTAAGTGGGGGACATGTATCTGGCCTTAGCGTGAAGGTTACATGTACGCTCTTTGATTAATTGACTTTTATACGCCATTTTGCTAGCCAAAGAGTTTCCCGGAGCTACAGCGGCTGCGCCTTCGCCGTCTTCTCGCGCACCCCTGCCGCCTGCACGGGCGTTGCCGACACCGGTTATATCCAAGCCGGTGGAGACGTGGTCTCCCGTCGTTAGGAGCAAAAGCCAGACATCAGACGAAGTAGTAAGGATAGCGGTTGACGAAGTTGGTCCCACGCTTACAGTCAGCGGAGCGGTGATCCGGACCCCCTCGATATCGGATCACAGATCAATTGGCGTTCGGCAAGTTCGAGGAATTGGGGTTGAGCGTTAGTCTAAATGAGAAACGAGGTGCGCGAGATGTTGTTCAGGAAGTTCATCCGGAGATCACCCCTGACGATTTTATGCAGGAGGTCTACGAGCGTATTGTAGGGATATGAATGTTTATAAGGAGATGATTGTTCGAGTTAAGGAGGAGGATTGGTGTAGTTCTGTTAAGGATAAAAGGACGATCCCTGGGGAAAAGTATATAAGATTTTTCGCGCGAAGAAGAATACGGATGTGAGTGTAATCCATGTTGGTAGAACGGTTATATCAACATGGAGGGGGTGTATGAATATTCTCTTGAATGAGTTTTTCCCCAGGGCGGTGGAACCGGTGCCTCCATTGGAGGCGGTGCCGATTCCTCCGTTAGAGACGATTGAGCTAGATTATGCATTTAGCCTGGTTAGGTCGAGGCGGTCTCCGGATATTGACGTGCTGACTGGAGAGATGTGTAAGCATCTGTGGAAGGCCATCCCGGAATACTTGGAGGCCGTATTCGATAAGTGCATATGGGAGGATATTTTTCCACGTGAGTGGAAAATAACTAGAGTGGTAGTTCTCCTGAAGTCTCCTGATAGGGTCTTAACGGGGCATCAGTCTCTTAACGGTGCTTGGCAAGGTGCTGGAACGGGTCATGGTGGAAAGGCTTCAGGAGAGTATTGGTCAGTCTTCAGATATGCAGTTTGGTTTTCGTATGGGTCGGAGTGTTAACGATGCATGAATATACGTGAAAGTTTCTGTGCGTGGCTCTACGAGCAAGAATGTATTAGGTGTGTTTATAGATTTTAAGAGTGCGTTTGATTACCTGCGCTGGAATAGAGTGATTGAGCATCTGATTGAACTCGACTGTCGGGAGATTAGCCTGTGGAAGAGCTATTTTTCCGACAGAAGGGCATGTGTGTTTGGCGTGAGTGACATTGTTGATGTTAGTGTGGTTCGTGGCTGTCCGCAGAGGTCCATATACGGTCCATTCATATGGAATCTCATGATGGATTCCCTGCTGCGTCAGCTTGAGGTAGTGTGTAAGTGTTGTGCATATGCGGATGATCTTTTGGTTTTAGTAGAGGGCTAGTCTAGAGCTGGCCCTCTACTAGAGAAGATAGGTCAAGGTCTACTTGAGGTTGTCCTTGAATGGGGTTCCGGGGTGGGTGTGGATATGTCGGCGGATAAGACGGTGATGATGCTGCTTAAAGGCAGGTTGTTAAATACTTGGGGATAACTATGGGTTAGCGTTTAAATTTTTTATCTCATATTGTATGTGTCAGAAAGCGTTTGTTGAATGTTGTGGGGCAAGTGCGTCGAATTGTTAGGTGTGACTGGGGCCTCAGCCGGAGTGCCGTTCGTATCATGTATCGTGGTCTGTTCGTGGCTTGCGCCACGTTCGGGTCATCTATATGGTACGAAACGACTATGCAGGTTGCTGGCCGAGCGAAAGTGTGTTCATGTCAACGTGTGTTGTTGTTAGCGTGTTAGCCTGTGTATCGCACTGTCTCTATGGAGGCAATGCAAGTGTTGATGGATGTGCCTCCTCTTGACCTAGTCGTGACGGAGTGTGCTCTGTCCTTCTTTCTCAGGAGAGGGATGAATGAGCCCGTGTTGCGGTCTGGATGGGTATCTAATGATGATTTATTGCGTGGTTATTCTGTATGTAAACGTATTTTAAATGAGTGTGTGTTGTCGAAGTGGCAGGATCGCGGGGATAATAGTCCCAGCGGTAGTGTGTCTTATAGTTTTGTCCCGGAGTGCGCGCGTTGGTGGGGGATCCAAACTTTGGTTTCAACTTGAGTCTTGGTTTCCTGCTGACGGGCCATGGATCATTAAATGGGTTTTTGTATGGTAGAAATTTGAGTGATTGTGTATGTGTGGTGCTGATGTAGAAGATTGGCTGCAAGTGCTGTGTGTGTGCCCCATTTACTCGGAGTTCAGAGATCTGGATGGAATGGGATTCACACACAGTGACGGGCAGTGGTGTTTCTCCAATATATTAGCATTAAGTATTTAAACGGCGAAGATTCTTGGCAAGGCAGTGTGAATAGTCTTGTGTGTGCATGTTCTGTTAAGGGGGTATGTGCGAATGTGCTATTTTTTTAGTGGGTCTGGGGGGACTCGGGCTTGAGTTCCGAGTTTCTGCTTCATGCAGCTCCCTCATACTTGGGGACAACGTTTTGTGGGTCAATTTGGGGATGTTTTTTGGAAAACAATTAAATACTGTCTAATGGGTGGGAAGGTGCCAGCATTTGGCCGCTGGCTGTGGGTCGAGGCACAGTCGTTGCCTTCTAGTCCTGGGGGAGCTTATCGACGCTTAATTTTGATACGCCGTGCTTTGAGCGCCGTGAGATAGGCCTTCCAGGCAGGTGCTCACGTAAAACCTTCTCCTTCTTCTGCTCGTCTGCATGGGTATACTACAACTGAAGCTTTCCTAACGCGTCCTTCGATGTTACGTTTCCATCGTTCCATTAGAATTGACCATCATGCTGAGGGAACTTTACAGGTCGTTCAAAATTTTCGTCGATTTACTGCTTCAACACAGCAGCTGCGCGAATATCAATATCGTCGCGTTGCTGCTACAGTAGTCACATTAGTTTCGTCGAGCCACTGTCACAGCTCTAACTAGTTACGTCGCTTCGCTGCACACACTGCAACGCCGCGTCGTTGTCACCAATCAGTAGCTGCGCTGACGTCAGCTCATCACTCAAATGAACAATCCGTATCTGAGGCATGTCTCCTAAATAGAGAAAGTTAAATTTTAATTGACGCATGACACAACCAGAAGTGATGTAAAAGAGCTATTCATCATGGTGAAGGCTAAAATTTTGTATTTACCAAATTTTAGGTGTCGCTGCACAATAGTGAACAGCACTCTTTGGAGCCCTCTGTCGTGTCCAGCATCAGCGCATCGTAATTGATTACCACAATTGAAATTACCACAGTTTAATGGAAAATATTCATAGTATAAAATATGTATTCGCACATTTGAGCGTATGATTCATGACGATGCCACAATTCCGGTTGTTAAAATATTCATTTATCTACTAAATAGTCTTTCTGGAGCAGCAATAACTGTTGTTCAACCTTTTGAAATTAGCTAGGAAAATTGCCCTAGGGATTTACAACGCTTACAAGACCGTTACGATAATAATGTTCTAATCTTTCTCGACTACATCACTCTCGTTATTAATTCATATTGTCCTTGCAACGCTTACAAGAGCGTTACGATAATAATGTTCTAATCTTTCTCGACTACATCACTCTCATTATTAATTCATATTTTCCTTTCAAGGCTAGATTCAGTTTCAAAGGAAGCATACGAAGAGAAGCCAAATTATAAATCTTTGCCAAAGTGGGATCACTGCAGAGATTTACAGATTTGTAGAGAGTCGAGTAAAAAAGATGGATACAAATAAAAGGCAACATGAAAATAAACAAAAGGGATATCGGAATATAGTAGCGAATGCTTGCATCAACGTACAATCTAATTTTTATTACTAAAAAAAACAGAACATTCACTGAAAAACTGTTTTTCATTCTTATTGCTATCAGTATCCCAGCGGTTCTACTTCGTAAAACCCTCATCACTCTTCATAAATTGTCTACGTATGGACCATATTGTATCGATATGCCCTTCAAAATTCAAATGCCGTATGTGTAAATCATCGAATCATCATTTACACATATTTTCTGCTCAAAGTTCTTCGTTGAGTCAAGTACTACCTTTGACACGTTCTTACAAAAGAGCAATAATTCCAACAACAGTGGTTCTAATCAAAAATAAATTTGGGTCTTTCAACCTGTGCATGCGCTTTTAGATTCATGTTTTAAAATCAATTTCATAACAGAAGATGCAGGGAAACGCTTATAAATTGATTGGCATCAGATGAATCGAGAAATATCTGGAATTGGAGATATCCGCACTCAAATCAAACACTCAGTGTTCGCTACAATTAAATCTCGATTTACTGACATTGAATGGTCGTCTACATTTGATGTAACAAAAATAATTTCGACAAAGCAACCTGACGAGTATATTTGTGCATCAGATTGGTGCATTCCAGAAAGCTTAGTACTTCCTGATCCTCTTTTCAATAAACCGCAACACGTTTACCTCCTTATTAACACTGAAATATTTTTTAAGTTGGTGCGTGATGGAAAAATTTTATTCAGAAAAAGATTACCTTCTTTAATAAATACCGTGTTTATATGGATAGTTGGAGGCACATTCGATTCTAAGGTTGGTTCGAGATCTTTATCTTGCAACGTAGTGACAGAAACTGGTCAACTGGTCAACTGGTGCATTGCTCACAAGATTCTGGGAAATACAGGAATTCTCTTCTCATCCAACAAAACTTTCCGAGGAAGAAAAACGCTGCAAAGATCATTTCGCCAATAATGTTACAGTCAATTATGATGGTCCAGTTAAGGTTCGACTTCCATCATAACCGCCTTAAAACCGCCATAAAATATTTCCGTATAACACGGAGCTACATTCAGATGACCACCAGAACCTTGGGTAATTTCACTAGGCGACTTGACTTGGGTAGTGGGTATGGGAATTGATTTCAGTATTTTTTGATTACCATGAATTTTTGCCTTACATACATTCAAGCAATTTTTTTGATTTGCGGTGCCTTTCATATAAACTTGCTCATATGTCTCTATTAATAGGGACCAATGTTGCGTCAATTCTTCAGATCCACCTCAAGAAAGTATTCGGTGTGATTTTCAACTGGAAATTTTTACCAATTTTGGCAAAAGGCAATCATTCCATCTGATTCTAAGAATTTTCTCATAACTGTAGTTTCACTTTTTTCTAGAGTTTCACTTTCGGACTTGGAACGAGATTTGGGTCTTATGGAACTGAAACGCTACTGCTTTGAGCCTTTTCGTCCATTTTCTGGGTTTTGTAACTTTCCATCTTAAGGGGCACAACTAGTTTGACCTCCTGTAAAAAAAAAGTTTTCCCACTGCTGCAGTGATTGTAGCCTTCGCAGTGCCTGAAATAAAAAAAACCAAATATTTTATTGAACTAGATTATACAATGACGCTCGATTGTAAAAAAAAAATTAAAATGCAACAAAATGACGGATTTGTGAAAACAAATTAAAATCTTGCTGAAAAATCTAATGGTTTCTGGCCTGACATAATTATATTTTTCATCCAATCATAAAACTGGAGGGTCATTGTATGGAAAAACAAATACAAAATAAGCTAAAAGAAGACCCAAGTCGATTGGATGATTTGTTATCAAGTTACAGATGCAGCAAATTTGAAAAATGTAGTTTTGAGAAAAACGCGTTTAAAGATAAAAGTACTGATTTAATTGTTCATTACAGCTGCTCTGTAAAAGGTTGTAACTCAGAAACTATTTGAGATTTTATTTAGTGCTAGTTGTGCCCCTTAACTAGCAGAAAACAAACACAATCAAATTGCAATATTATTGAGCCGAAATCCAAAGAAGGTAAAAATGTCAGAAGACTTGAGTTTCTACCAATTATTTGAGAAAGAACTTAATTAGCTCAAACTTGAGTAATATGGCTCGAGTTATGTAAACTGCGAAAAAATCAAAGAAAGTAAGAGTGCGAAGGAAAATTTCTTGCATCTTTGTACATGAATCAAGACCTTTCCTGGGACTTTTTCCTGGGTTCAAAAAATTAGATTTTATTATTATTTTTCCTCAGTTCAGAGAAGAGCAAAAAAAATAATGATATTTGTATTTAAATGTTTTTTTTTTCTTTTTTGTTCTCACAGGTAGACGTATACACACGCTCAAGCACAACCAACGTAGTCGCTTCTATAACTATATTATAGGATATAAACTAGTGAGAGAAGGGTAATATGTTAAATCTTTAAACTTGCACACAAACAAATTATTTACAGATACGGGGTCAATGATTTACCTCGCTTTGGCATGCGTTGTATTTTAGTATATAAGTGTTTTGTAATCAGTATATAAGTGTAAGCAATAAATTATGTGAATATAATATAAATTCGCCTGTGTACCGCACTTTTCGGTAAGATTGCGTATACATATATGTATATATACACATTGATTAACCGTAAATACGGTAATTTTGAGACAATTTAGCTAAATTAATGTGAAAATAAATTTAATAAACTTTTAATTTTTAAAATCATTAATTTATGATTAATGTGTGCTTTTGTGTAGACTAGCATCACCAATGCGTTGCTCACCGCTTTTTTTTTTAACTTTATGTTGTTTCTTCTTTAGGATAAGGCTTCTTCCTTTAGATGATGGTGCTTACCTGGTATTGCGCTCGTTTGTGGTTGCACAGTCACCGGAACACTCCTTTTCATCTGTGCGTATATATAGACGCACCACAATTATGCACTTAATTAATTGTTTATGTCTTTTACTTCACACATCACAACTTTGTTTGCTCGAAAAGGAAAATTTTATTAAAGATATGGAGTATTGCACAAGCAATGCTGCCACTGTTCAATGAAACGTGACTCGAATATATATATATATATATATATATATATATATATATATATATATATATATATATATATATATAACGTCAAGCGAAAACTGTCGTGGTCGAATCGCGGTGAGCAGGCGCAAACGATGGCCAAACTGGTATTGACGGTCAGGAAGGTTTTGCTATGTGTTTGGTGGGATTGGTAGGGCCAGAAGCGGCCAGCTATGACCAATAGGAGAGAAATTGTCTTCCACCAGGACAACACCAGGCCATACATATCGATAGTGACTCGCCTTTTCCTGGTGAAAAATTCGCCTCAAGGGAAGCTTGTGAAAATCAACTGTCCCAGTTTTTTTGCCAACAGGGAGTTTCTATGAGAGTGGCATTATGAAATTACCTTCAAAATGGGAACAAGTTATTGAACAAAAATCGAACATATTTGACCTAAATTGAATCATTCTAATTATGCTAAATAAAATCTTCAATTTAATGCAAAAATAATGAAATTCTTTTTACTAGACCTTATATATATATATTTATATATATATATATATATATATATATATATATATATATATGTATATATATATATATATATATATATGTATATATATATATATATATATATATATATATATATGTATATATGTTTATATATATATATATATATATATATATATATATATGTATATATATATATATATATATATATATATGTATATATGTTTATATATATATATATATATATATGTATATATATATATAGATATATATATATATATATATATATGTATATATATTTATATATAGATATATATATATTTATATATATATATATATATATATATATATATATATATATATATAAAGGGTTATCCATTTCGCGGTTTCAAAAGTATAGGACTAGAATTCGACATCTGTCAAACTGAGTTGTTAAAACAATTTATTTCTTTTTCAGTTCAAAATCTGATATTTGCGAAAATGGATCGCTTAACTATCGCACAACGCATTAAAATTGTAAAAACCTACTACAAAAATGGTGATTCTGCCACAGCCACATATCGTGCTTTAAGAGGAGTTAATGGTTTACATAATCGTCCAACTACGCAAGCAATTGGCAAAATTGTGAAGAAATATGAAGAGGCTGGATCGGTTACAGATATTGTAAGGCCTGTGCATCATCGTTTCGCTCGTACCACCGAAAATATCGCTGCTGTAAGTGAAAGTGTTGCCGAAGACCCGAATGTGTCGATTCCTCGTCGTTCTCAGGAATTAGGACTGTCTTACGGCACATTATGGCGTATTTTGCATTTGGATCTACACCTACATCCATATAAAATACAGCTCACACAACAACTGAAGCCAGCTGACCATTCACAACGTCGTAGATACGTCGAATGGGTGCTTGAACAACAGGCGTGGACGGCGATTTTTCGAACAAAATTTTCTTCAGCGACGAAGCACATTTCTCACTCGGTGGGTATGTTAACTAACAAAATTGTCGTATTTGGGGTTCTGAGAATCCTCAAGTAATTGAAGAGAGGCCACTACATCCACAAAAAGTCACTGCTTGGTGCGCTCTTTGGTCCGGAGGTGTGATTGGACCTTACTTCTTCGAAAACGACGATGGAACGACTGTCACCGTCAATTCGGAGTGTTATGGTCATATGATAACCGATTTTTTTTTGCCTGCTATTGAAGAATACGACTTAGAGAATATGTGGTTTCAACAAGACGGTGCCATATGCCACACAACTCGAGCGAATATGGCTTTATTGCAAGAGAAATTTTCTGGCCGCATAATTTCTCGTCGTGGCGATATCAAGTGGCCACCAAAATCATGCCATTTGACACCGCTTGACTTTTTTTTGTGGGGCTACGCGAAAGACCGTATTTATGCAGATAAACCTTTAACTCTTGAGCACCTAAAAACCAACATTCGTCACGTTATGGCTGAGATACCGCCCAATATGTGTCAAAAAGTGGTCGGAAATTACCTCAAAAGAATCGATGCTTGCAACAATTCGCGTGGCGGTCATTTAAATTATGTAGTATTTCACACATAATGTCAACGTTCAAACTTTATAATAAAAAAGAAATATCACGATAAAAAATATTTTATATGTGTTTTATTTACATTTACTTTTGAAACCGCAAAATGGATAACCCTTTATATATATATATATATATATATATATATATATATATATATATATATATATATATATATATATAATATTCCAGCAATGGCGCCAAGAGGAAAAGAACTTTCAAACGACCTCAAAAATGTGGTTATAAAACAATATAAAGAAAAGAAATCTTTGCGGGAAATTGCAAAAATAGTTGGTAAAAGCCATTCTACAGTTCAAAAAATAATAAACAATAATAAACAAAGTTCAGCCACTATTGAAAATAACTCACGTTCTGGGCGTCCTCGTATATCTCATGACGCTTAAAATCGTAGTATCGTTCGAAAAATAAAAGAAAATCCTAAGACAAGTGCTCCAAAAAAAAAACTGAAGTGGAAAATGAAATAGGAAAGCAATGCAGTGCTCAAACCATTCGTCGCTTGATGTATTCTACAGGTTACCATGGCAGAAATGTCAGGAAAAAGCCATTTGCAAGCAAAGAAAATCGGCGTAAATGGTTGGAACTCTTAAGCACAGAGGTGGCTTTGTAGTGGTTTGGGGATGTAAGGCGGTCAATGGAGTGGGTAATCTGGTAATAATTGAAAATATAATGGACCGATATACCTATTTAAACATTCTTAAAAACAATTTAAAAAAAAGTGCTATAAAATTGGTTATTGAGGGATCATTCATTTTCCAGCAAGATAATGACCACAAGCATACTGCACTCATTGTCAAAGAATGGCTTTTGTATAATGTGCGAAAACACCTTAAAACCCCACCCCAGTCGCCGGATGTTAACATTTGTGGGAACGCCAATTCGAAAACATTAAAAGATTCTTATGGAAGAGTGGTACAAGATACCGCCCTCTACCACGCAAAACCTAGTAAAATCTATGCCATTTAGGCTTAATGCTATCATAAAATCAAAAGGATATCCAGCAAAATACTGATTTTTCTGTTTTAAATGCGAAAATGTAATTTTTATTAATTAAAAATTTTAATGTACATTTACTTTTGTGATATGAATTTTTACTTAATTTCACTTTAATTGAAATTATTATTTTGGTTTTCTTTTAAAATAAAATTTTGTTGCTCAAATATTGATTTAATGTTTTTGTCAAGTGAATAGGAACATATTTATTTTATCTGTAGTAAAACTATTGAAAATATTATAACTGAAAGAAGGATTATACGCTGTATACTTACTTAATAAATATAAATAACAAGAGAAGTCCCACACAGAGAAAGCTCGACGTCAGTAAAATGCGATCACCAGAGACAGCAGATGCATTTGCCACTCGATTGTAGAATACTATACTATAGTCGAGTTGACTATAGAATGCAGAATACTCCCCTACTCGATGATACATTCGCACGGTGGACGCATATATCCCACTCCATGACAACTGGCGCCAACTAGAACAGAGATGGCTGGCGAACTATGTTATATTCGGCTTAAATCGATATTCGGTTATAATGGTCACATAAGTAAGTAAGTAAGTAAGAATACTTTTGTACCCCTTCCTTATTCTTCAATAGGCAAAATGGAAATGACCGAAATAATTCAAACTAAATAAATTTTATTACAATAGATAGAAAATAAGTACAGAAAGAAAAGCGATCAGCATTTATCCCAAAAGCATGACTGAAATAGGAGAGAAGTGAAAGAGCGTACACTCAATAAAGAATAGGTAAAAAAGTGTGATTTCCATTTCTGGGTTTTGATATTGCTCGTTTGTAGAAGTCCACTAACAGTACGCACATCTGTACGACGTGCCACTCCGTCAGCATTAGGGTACATCTTCTTAAAAATACCACTTCGCCATTGATTTCTTAGAATATTCGGATCGCAAATAAATACTACATCATCTCGTCTGAGGAGCGCCGTTCGTTGACACATTTAACTCTTCAGGTCAGCGTGAATACTCATGTATCCACCGTTTCCAGAATGCGTCTCACAGACCACGTACCACGCGCCACTTTTTGCGAAGCCCACATAATTTTTCATCAGGACCTTTAGCAATCGGTGTTTGTACAGCATTTGCCGTACCAATCAAGAAATGATTGGGCGTTAGAGGTTATTATAGCAATATGGCAATATGGGTAGGTGCGTGAGGGGCCGCGAGTTGACTATATCCTCCGCTTCAATCAAAAAGCTCTGCAGTACATATTCACGCGGCGCCACTTCTTTTAATGTGTGGTGCAGCACCCTTTTTACGCATTGTACGATCGTCTCCCAAACTCCGCTTTCCGATGGATTGGCTGGGCAATTGAAATACCACTCAACTCCTCTCGTAGATAATTCGTTCTGAACAACCCACCCAGAAAAACAAATTGGAATCTCTTCAGAGCCTTCATTCACTCTGAAGTTCATACTCTTGCTTTCCGCATAAAGTTTCCACTGGAACTAGAGTTAGCAGCAGAAAATTACCAAACGGCAGTTACTCTGATTGACCTACAGTACTGAAACGAATGGTTCCATGGTGGAACGAGCAACTCAAAGACAAAAGAAAGGAGGTTAGGATACTATTCAACAGGAAAAAAAACTGGTCGTTGGACAGAATATGAGTCTACCCTTTCTGAATATAACATTCTGATCAGAAAATCAAAACGTAACTCTTGGAGAAAACTATGAAGAGTTACACACTCTTCCCCAAGCGGCACGACTTCACAAAATATTGTCCAAGGATCACTCAAATAGCATCGATCTTCTAAAGAAACCGGACGGATCTTTCACACAGTATTGCAAAGAAACCCTGGAATATTTATTGCAGGTACATTTTCCAGGATCTGTAACAAAATCCAATACGCTACCTGCCTCCTATCCTACAATTGTACATCGGAACTCTAGTAGATGAGCAAACAGTCTATCCGGTGATATATTCGACAAAGACAAAATCAAATGGGCAGTATCATCCTTCCTATCTTAGAAGGCCGCGGGGGGTGATGGGATCTTCCCAGCTATCCTTCGAAATGCCTTAGATGCAACGCTGGAACAGCCAATTAGTCTCTTCCGAGTCAGTTACAAATTTGTTGTATATTCCGAGCGTGTGGAGAAAAGTAAACGTAATTTTTATCCCCAAGGAAATACACCAACAGAACTCCCGAAATGGTTCCGTCCCATCAGTTTAACTTCTTTTATTCTGAAAACAATGGAACGACTAATGAATCTTCACATCAAGCAAAGGCTTGAAACTTTCATCCTCATACACAAGAATCAATTCGCCTACACCAAAGGCAAATCAACCGAATGCATTGCATTATCTCGGATCCAAAATCGAAAAATCCTTCGAATCTAAAGAACTAGCTCTTTCTACGCTTCTGGACATGTGCTTTCGATAATACTGGGTATGAGTCTATCACTAGAGTTTTGGCACGTGGAGGTATAAATGAATACTCAGTGATTTGAGTAAAATCTATGCTGGAAAACCGAGATATTTCAGCAAATTTAGGCAATACCAAAGTAAACGTCAGAGATATTAAAGTTTGTCCCCAAGAGGCGTTCTTTCCTCTATATTATGGTCTCTCGTAAAAGAGGATCTCCTATTCAAACTCTCTTCAACCGGTTTCGATGTAATCGGCTATGCAGACGACCTTGCTATCCTTGTTACATGAAAAAGTGGTAGTACAATATCAAATTCCATGACGTATGCTCTTCAAATTACTGATCGATGGTGCGACACAGAAGGCCTCCGTATAAATCCACAGAAATCTGTTGTTGTTCCTTTCACAAGAAACTACAAACCCGATTTCGGCACAGTGCGTCTCCAAAATACTACTCCCCAATTTTCAAATGAAGTCAAACATCTACGCATCATCCTGGATAGAAGACTAAATTGGAATTCCCAAATAAGCTACACGCTAAATAAGGCGACTAAAGTTATGTGGACTTGCAAACGATTTTTTGGCAAAACATGGGGTCTATCACCAAAAATAGTTTTGTGGATGTACACCTCCATGGTTAGGCCAATTGTAACCTACGCTGCAGTGGTATGGTGGCCAAAAGTTACCAAAATATCAGCAATCCGTGAATGCAATAAACTTTAAAGACTAGCGTGTCTATCTCTTACCGCGGCTGAGGACTCCTACCGCTAAACATTCATATTCAAAAATCAGCAGCACGAACTTTTTCCACAGTTCAACTTCGAGTTCAAGTGGACACAAAACAATCATCAAAAATATACCAAATATAGAAATATGTTCTAACTTAGATTCCATGCCTCAAGAACTACGCTATCTCAGGCGCTGCTCCACAATCATCCTAAACAGACTGGAATGGAAAACGAAGAACAACTTAATACCCTCAAAACGTAATTACGTTTGGTTTACAGACCGAACAAAGACAGACGAAGTTACAGGCGCCGGGATATACGGTCCTAAAACCCTCATATCTGTCGCAATGGGCTCGTGGGCAACTGTATTCCAAACAGAAATACATGCCATAGAACTTTGTGCCGCCATATACATGCCGAAGGGCTCAAAGTAGCGCGCATTCTTATTTGCTCAGACAGCTAAGCTGCCATCAAATCTCTCTCCTCATGGGAGTTCTCCTAAAAACTAATCACCGAATGCTTCCTTATACTACAAAAACTCTATATGCGAAATAAGGTCACATTATGTTAGGTGCCGGGACACAACAAAATTGAGGGCAATGAAGCGGCGGACGAACTAGTGAAAGCTGCCTCATCTTCTCCACTGACGGGCCCAGAAACTTTCTGCGGTATAAGCTGGGCATTAGCCAAAGCTATGATAGAAAAACATAACCACAAAAAATAAATACTACAATGGACAAATTCGACAGGTCTCCTCCAAGCGAAAACTCTAAACAGCTTTAATGCAGCTTTTGACAGAATTAGTCTTAGCAGAACAAACCTACGCCTAATAACCGGCTATCTCTCAGGACATAACTCATCAAAAGTTCGACAAGTTATATATATATATATACAAGTTATATATATATATATATATATATATATATATATATATATATATATATACTATATATATATATATATATATATATATATATATATACATATATATATATATATATACATATATATATATATATATATATATATATATATACATATATATATATATATATACACATATATATATATACATATATATATATACATATATATATATATATACATAAATATATTTATGTCGAATATCGATTTAAGCCGAAAATAATATGCTTCGCCGCCACAGGCTGACGTCATTACAGTTGTTGATGCTGGTTCCAATATAGACAAAGTCCCTTACTACTTCAAAACCGTAGTTATCAACAGTGTTGCGTAGAGGTAATTCCTCACCGTACTGTTGAAACCGGCTTTATAATCAACAAATAGGTGGTGTGTGTCGATTTGTTTTTCTTTGGTCTTCTCCAAGATTTGGCGCTGTGTGAAAATCTAGTCGATGGTGGATTTACCAGGTCTGAAGCCACACTGATAAGGTCCAATCAAGTTGTTGAGCATGGGCTTTAATCTTTCACACAATACGCTCGATAGGGATTGAGAACACTGAGCCTCCGATCATCAGGCATGCTTTCATCCGACCATATTCTGCTTATGAGCTAGTGCATGCAGGCGAACAGCTCATCGCCTCCGGTCTTAAACAACTCGGCAGGCAGGCCGTCAGCACCTGCAGATTTGTTGTTCTTTAGTCTTAAAATGGCAGCTTCAACCTCGTCATAGTCGGGTGGTGGAACATCAACACCATCATCTGTAATTGGGGTTATCGGCAATCTCCTCCACTGGCGGAATTGTTCCTAGCATCGCCATTCAGTAACATGGAGAAGTGTGCCCTCCATAGGCTCAGTACACTCTGGACATCTGTAACCAGATTCCCATTTCCATCACGACAAGAAGAGGCTCCGGGGTTTAAACCGCCACTCAGAGGCTTGATCTTTTCGATGAATTTTCGAGTCTCATTCTTGTCGGTACACATCTCTATCTCCTCACACTCGCGTCTTTCAAACTACCTCTTCTTGCGCCTGAAAAGTCGTCTCTCTGTACTCCTTTTCTCTCTGTATCGCTCCTTAACAGCTCGCGTTGCTCCTGCACGCAGGGTTTTTCTGTAGGCTGCGTCTTTCTCTGCGGTAGCGTCGCGACACTCCAGATCATACCACTCATTCCTCAGAGGCCGGTAGTAACCGATTACCTCCTCGGTAGCAGTAGTCATGGAGTGGGATATATGTGTCCACCGTGCGCATGTATCATCAAGTGAGGGAGTGTTCTGCATAAGCAGATCCGATAGTCGAGTGGAAAATGCATCTGCTGTCTCTGGTGATCGCAGCTTACTGACGTCGATATTTCTCTGTGTGGGACTTCTCTTGTTATTTGCGACACATAAACGTGTGCGCACCTTAGCTGCAACAAGGTAGTGATCCGAGTCGATGTTGGCACCACGGATCGATTTCACGTCCATCTCACTGGAAGCATGCCTTCCGTCAATCACCACATGATCAATTTGGTTTCTTGTACGTTGATCTGGAGATAGCTATGGCGCTTTGTGGATGTGGATGCTGGAATCTGGTACCACCAATTACCATGTTTCGTGCTGCGGCGAAGTCGATCAGCCTCATTCCGTTATCGGAGGTGTTCTGGTGGAGGCTGAATTTTCCGACAGTTGGACCAAAGGTACCTTCCTTGCCCACCCTGGCATTAAAGTCGTCAAGCACGATTTAGATATCGTGGCGGGGGTAGCGGTCGTAAGCTTCTTCGAGGCAGTGAAAGAAGCTCTCCTTGGTCACATTGTCCTTCTCATCCATCGGAGCATGGGCACATATAAGGCTGATGTTGAAGAATGTTACCTTGATGCGGATTGTGGCCAGCCGCTCGTTCACAGGCGTGAAATGTGAGACAAGATGTCGTATTCTCTTGCTGACCAAAAATCCACATCCTAATTCATGCCTTTCAGCATGGCAACTGAAGTAAATGTAACAGGACGCTCTTTTGGAGCAGCCCTGTCCCGCCCATCGTATTTCGTTGAGAGCGGTGGTGTCAGCACTGTATTTCTCGAGGACAACAACCAGCCGGATAGAGGCACCCTCCTTATAAAGGGACCGGACTTTGCAGGTACATATCCAAAAAACGTGGTCCTTTTTTCATTTGCGGGGGTCATCAACATAAGCGGTAGTCCTTATCCGAGGCATATCTGTTTTTTCATTGGGGGGATTTTTTATCTGGCGGGTCCCAAACCCAACGCACAACCTTTAACCGAGGAGATTTTCGGCACTCACTTCAGCCGCCTCCTAGCGGGTGCCAGGAGGACGTTGCCCAGTGGTCGCCACATGGAAGGCCCCCATTAATAATATCGAAGGCACCATCACATAGTAAGCAGAGAAAGCTACATGACTACCCCTCATTAACAAATAAAGGTATCATCACATAGCGCTCAGATCAAACTACATGACAGCCAGTGAGCTGACTTGCGATGAGTTCAACAAGGATTGCGCTAGCACCACCTGGTTAAGGCACTTAGACACGTTATCTTGCAAAAACACCACCAGACCACCAATCCCACTCATCTCTAAAAAAGATAAATGCAGGCGTTTCACAGGGAAGCATTCTTGGACCTATATTATACCTACTGTATACATATGACCTACCCTCGGCAAACCAACAAGTCACAGCAACATTTGCAGATGATACTGCGGTTCTAGCAACAATATAGAACAACAATATAGAAGACGCGACGGCTAAACTGCAGGAAACAGTCAATCAAATTACTTCATGGGTAAAAAAAATCTCGTTAAACAAAGACAAGTCTGTACATTGTATAGTCTTCTCACTAAAAAATTCTAACTATGTATCAATTTATATCGATGCCACAAAAATTCCACACGCAAATGAAGCCAAATACTTGGGGATTACGTAAGACGCCAAATTGTGCTGGAGAGAAAAAACGGGAAAATTCTACCAATTCTACAAATTCTACCACCTCATCGGCAGGCACTCTAAACTGTCAGTCTACAACTAATTAATGGTTTTTAAACAAATTTTGAAGGCAGTTTGGACTTATGGCATACAATTTTGGAGTTGTGCCAAGCAATGCACTGCAACAATCCAGCACTTTCAAAATAAAGTGCTCCGATGCATCGTAAATTCTCCATATTTCTTCAGAAATACCGATCTCCACCGTGACCTTGGCATACCAATAGTTGGCGAAGTTGCTAAAAAGAATGCCGTTGCTCACATACAACGTTTGAAAACATGTATCAACATTACAGTATCCAGTCTTCTGCAGGCGGTTGCACTACATAGACGACTAAAAAGGAAAACAGTAGCAGACCTAATGGACAGCGAGTAGCAAAACAGCTTGTCATTCCTTTTAAAATTTTCCAATCAAATTTGCTTATTAGTACCACTTATTAGTGGTGGCCAAAAGTTACCAAAATATCAACAATCCGTGAATGCAATAAACTTCAAAGACTGGAGTGACAATCTCTAACCGCGGCTGTGAAATCTTGTCCCACGGCTGCACTAGAGGCTCTGGTAGGACTCGTACCGCTTAACATTCATATTCAAAAATCAGCAGCAATCAGTGCAATTCGCATGAACCAGCTGAGTTTCCCAACACCAGCTTCAATCATCAAAATTCCGACAATATCAATTCTATCCTTCATTAAAAAGGTAGAGGAGATTCTAAGGTCGTAAACGGGCTTGGGTACAAAAGATCTCGTTTGGTCGCAGTACCCGTAATACTTGTGGTTGGCCCCCAGAGGTATCAGCTATAGGGCTCATATCCTCTAACAGAGCTTGGTCTGGTTTCGCGTGGTCCACTTGATGAACAAGGATTATGTCCTTGTTCCAATGTCACGCTCTCTTTTTATTGATTTATTGACCACTTATTAGTATATGTAAAACGCTTCTGTCTATATTTTAAGAATCTTTAATAAAAAAAATAAAAAATAAAAAATAAATGTATTATTGAAAAAAAATTATTCAAGTATTTATATAATATATTTTGAATAAATATAATTTATAATTATATTTATTGCTGTGATAATTTATGATAATTGCTGTTAAAACTTTGTCCATTAACAGTGAGATCTTTGTATTCTAAAGTCTCTAGTTCTGTTCATCTGAAGAGAATACGGATTTTCACACATTCAAAATGACACAAAAAATAGGCTTTAATATAGTACTAAAGAATATGCATGCTTATACATCTATCGATGATATTCGTGAAGTATTAGAAATTTCATAAACTTATTGCTTGTTTTGAATTGAATAGAATTGAAGAGGTAAGCAGGATTAGAACCAGGGGATTTAGTTAAATAACCATTGTACCCACAATCAGGAACGGTAATGAAAATAGAAGGACAGGAGAGAGAAAGGGAAGAATAGAAAGAAGCGATAGAGTAGAGGATATTACTCGACCTCAAAATTCCTAGTACTCTTAACGAATTTAAGAAGAGGAAGAGACTGAACTGTGTTCAGACTCAAAGCAACAACAATCCCAACAATCTCAATCTTGTTCGTGCAAAAGCTGGACAGTGAGAGAGGAAGTGCCCTGTAGTGTACACATCCTCTAAACAAAACTGGCGCGTAGGTGATGACACCTACAGTGGCCTTATGATGTCCACAGGTGTTGTGCCCTGTTATGACCCCAGCGGATTTAACCATAGTTCTGCTCCACCAGACCACAGACGCATACGTTAAAATGAGTCTGATTAGACAGGTGTACATCCAATGCACCATTGCCGGTTTCAAATCCCAAGTTTTTCCGAAAGCCCTCCTGCACTCCCAGACAACTCTTAGTGTTTTAGAGGTTTTCTGCTCAGCATGAATCTTAAAGAAAGTTTATTATATAGGATGACTCCCAAATATTTAACTTCAGAAGACAGCTGCAAGGTCACTCCTTTTAAGGTTGGCAGAAAGAAGCCATCCAATTTGCGTTTCCTGGTAAAGAGCACAAGTGGATTCACAGAGAGAAGCACGAATCGAATCAATGCTCAATCTTGACCAGAACTCTCTGCATTTTAATGCAAATCATTCTTAGTGACCTTCCTGAAATTAGAACACACACGTCATCAGCATACGCTTGAACAAGTACACCAAAAATTATGCAACTCAATTAAAAGAGAGTCCACAACAAAGCACCAAAGAAGAGGAGAAAATACACCTTCTTGGGGTCATCCTCTCTCAACCTCAACCGTGACGTGATCAATTTTTCCCCCCTGTCATAAGCACTTATTTCGATAGCATGGAGTAGATCTATCGAGTGACGACTTCATCAACACCATTCTGTAGAATATAACTTATGGTATTGCCGGTGTTGTATTGGTATTGAGTAATTTTTCTCCAGAAAGATAAGATGCGTTTGCAAGTATTTAAATTCAGCTTGGCTCGTCGGTAATTAGGGTTGGTTTTTGCATAGTATCGTCCTTTCATATTCTTGCACCACAGAAAGAAGAAAATAAAAATTATGTGCAAATATAATAGAAGCAAAGAAAGAGAAAGAAGAGCAAAAAAAAGCAGGAAAGAAAAGCCTGTTTCTGATAGCCCAGATTGAATTTGTTTAAAATTGCTGCACCTGTGCCTCCATGTAATTATGTTGCCATTCCCACCCAACCATGACTTTAAGTACATTATTCGATTTTAAGAAGGATTACTAAAAAGTCCACAGATTCCCACAACTACCAAGTGAGAAGAGTCATATTATTTGTTTATCACTTCATTTTGCAAAGTTTACACAATTTATTTAAATCTGTAACTCTCATTTAATTAGATATAAGGTTAAATATATGGAACATGTGAAAGATTAAAATGAATATATAGAAAATTCATAACGAAGCAATTTATAATACAATTATTCCAGCAATTCTAAAGTAATACAGACAAAAATGAATAACAAAAAATATTAAATATGGCGTTTTATATATACATATTGTTACGTTTTTATTCTGTGAACGTTTAATTCTATTTGAATTACCTTGTTCGATCACTGGATTCTGTTAATAATAACTGCAACACTTATTTTGTACAACTATACACTGCAACAACTTATTTAATCAACTCTATTTACAATCAACTATTTACTATAACACTTAAATGTACTTGCAACTTTTGCCTCTGTATCAATGTTTTCGCAATCACGTTCGGAATTAGATTGATTCTCACTTCTCAACACTTGCTCTATTTATACTCTGTTGGCAACACCCCAGAATCTTCCTTTATCGAGATTCTTCTCTTTCTTTCTCGTTGGCTTGTTCTGGTTATTACTTATTTCTTTTTGTTGACATTCGTTTCGATGCTGCCAATAGTGTCAGTCCAATAGTGATGAGTAACCAACTATCGATACTCGTTACACTGCCCTCCTCTTAACCTTGTTCGTCCCGAACAAGTTTTTATACTTCCCCTCGATATGGCGCAAGTCGCTCCAAGTGCACCACTTTAAACTTTGCTCTTTTATTCCAGGCACGTTGAATACGATACACTACGTCATTTATCTTTGCTATAATCTCATATGGTCCTTCCCAATGAGTCTGTAGTTTAGGGGACAGGCCTTTCTTTCGTTGTGGATTATGAAGCATTACAAGCTCTCCTTCATAGAACCCTTTTGAATTCGCTTTCAAGTCATACCTGGCCTTCATCTTATCGCTTATCATCTGCGACCGCTCTCTGATGAACTGATGTACTTAATCCAACTGTTCCCGCTTTTCGCTAGTATAATTTCCTTCGGTTGATCTCGTTGGTGTTACAACTCCAAATTTTAAATCAGCTGGCAGTCTTAACTCGTTTCCAAAAATTGCCATTGCCGGTGTAGTAGCCGTCGTATCATGTTGTGCGCATCTATATGCCATGAGGAACATTGGAATATGTACATCCCAGTCTCTTTGGTATTTATCTACGACTTTTCTCAAATATTCCTCCAAGGTACGGTTAAATCGTTCTACCATGCCATCAGATTGTGGATGCAAAGGTGTTGTACGAGTTTTGTATATACCCAGCATACGGCATATCTCTTGGAATACAACTGATTCAAAATTTCGACCTTGGTCTGAGTGTAACTCCATCGGTACACCAAAACGAGTAATCCATTGGTTCACGAATACATCCGCAACTGTACTAGCTTCTTGATTTGGAATGGGGTATACTTCAGGCCATTTACTGAAGTAATCTATAACCACCAGAACATACTTGTTTCCTGCGTTGCTTATTGGAAATGGTCCAGCTATGTCCACAGCAATTCGCTCAAATGGAGCACCCACGGTGTATTGGTGCATCTTACCACGACTTTTCTTAGTGGGACCTTTGGCCATTGCACATTGCTTACACTTCCGAATCCAATCAGTGACATGGTCATGACATCCAACCCAATAAAATCGTTTCTTTATTTTCTCGACGGTTTTGGTGATTCCCAAATGCCCTCCACTGGAGGCATTGTAATACTCAGCTATCACTTCATTTATTCTTGCCTTGGGTACCACTAGAAGATCATTAGTGATTTTTCCATCTTCACTTTCCCATGTTCGGAATAAACATCCGTCTCGTAAGTGCAGGCTTTGCCACTGCGCCCAGTATGCCTTTGCTATTGGACTCTCATTAGCCATTTCTTGCCAATCTGGACGTATGCCCTGCTCCTTGTATTCCATAATCTTTACGAGATCTGGGTCGTTCCGCTGATCTTCTTGCACTCGTTCGGTGGTCCATGACTCCTCCGGCAATATATTCGTAAGTCGTATGTCGACAATGTGCTCCTTGCTTTCCACTCGAGAACAATGTTTACATTCCATTTTGCAAGGACGACGAGATAGAGCATCCGCGTTGCCGTGATGTCCTCCTTTACGATGTTCGATGGTAAAATCATAACTCTGCAGCCTTTCAATCCAGCGCGCCAATTGTCCTTCTGGGTTTTTAAATTGCAATAACCACCTTAGCGCTGCGTGGTCAGTTCGTAGATGAAATGACTGACCGTACAAGTATTTATGAAAATACTTTACACATTCCAGTATTGCGAGTAACTCTCTTCGAGTGACACAGTAGTTTCTTTCTGGCTTCGACAGGATTTTACTGTAGTATGCTATTACTTTTTCTTGCCCACCTATGATCTGAGAGAGCACACCACCTATTCCATAGCCACTCGCATCTGTGTCCAACACAAACTTTTGACCAGGTACTGGATACGCTAATACTGGTGCTGAACAGAGTCTTTCTTTCAGCTGTTCGAATGCTTTCTGTTGTTCCTCGCCCAACACAAATGGTTTGTTCTTTCTTGTCAACTCATGCACACTGCTGGAGATGTTTGCAAATCCAGGAACAAATCGTCTATAGTAGGTGCATAAGCCTAGGAAGCTTCTTAACTCGTGAAGTTTCGACGGAATAGGCCATTCTTGTACTGCTGCTACTTTCTCCTCGTCGGTATGTACCCCTTCTGTTGTTACTTTATGACCAAGATATTTAACATCTCGCCTGAAGAGTGAACACTTGTTCATATTCAGTTTAAGCCCTGCTGATTGTATACGCTCAAATACTTCTTTCAACTTTTCCAGGTGGTCGTTAAAATCTTTTCCCATCACGATAATGTCATCGAGGTACACCAAGCACGTTTTCCAGTGTAGTCCTCTGAGTACACGCTCCATCAAACGTTTAAAAGTAGCTGGCGCATTGCATAAGCCAAATGGCATAACTGTAAATTGCCATAGACCATCGCCAATACTGAAAGCTGTTTTCTCTTTGTCCTCCTTACCAAGATCCACTTGCCAGTATCCACTTTGCAAATCAAGAGTTGAGAACCACTTCGCACCAGATAGTGTGTCCAGAGTGTCATCGATTCTTGGCAGTGGATAGCTGTCTTTTTTCGTAATATCATTCAGCTTTCTGTAATCCACACAGAATCGAGTACTTCCATCCTTCTTCTTTACCAGCACAACTGGTGAACTCCATGGACTCGCTGATGGTTCAATAACACCTTGTTTCTGCATATCGGAAATCAGCTTAATGGCTTCGTCTCTTTTGGCCAATGGAACTCGTCGTGGTGTTTGACGAATTGGTCTAGAATCACCGGTGTCAATGTGATGCTTCACGATGGTTGTTCGTCCTCCAGCTTTTCCATTTGAAGAAAAGATTGAACTGTACTTCTCCAATACTTGTAAAGCCTTTTCTTTTTGCTGTTTGGTAAGCACACCTGCCCATTCCTCCATCTGTGCTTTTATTTCCGCCCTGACAGTTCCTGATCTTCCACTTTTTATCGACGAACCCTTTTTGCAGTCTACTACGGCAGTAACTTCCTGGCAATGACCAATCACCATTCCTTTCTTTACAACTGTAGATGTATTAGTTGGATTTAATATTCTCACCGGTACTATTCCACTTTCTTTAGGTTCTACTAACGTCCTACCAAGCATGATGTTTTTATTCGTTATTTCTTTATCTGCTTCCACCACCCACAACTTGCCTGTCCCATCATCCACATTCATCTGTGCCCATATCACCGCTTCTGATTTTGCTGGAACCTCTTGGCGTTGATATGCCAGTGCTCGTTTGATGTTCCCACTACGCTTGTAACCGATGTTCAATGGTAGTTCGACATTTGCATAGCGCAGTATCCGTTGATTTAAATCTAACGTAAATCCGTTGTCAATCATAAAATCAATACCAATTATTACGTCATCGATGATGTCAGCCACAATGAATTCATGTTCCCACGTGTAATTTCCAATAGATACTCGTTTCTTTATCTTACCCAGAATTTGTGCATCCTCACCCGTTGCTGTACGCAATTTTATTCCCATTAAAGGCTCAAACCTCTTTACCAAATCGCTCTTGATTATAGAATGTGATGCACCAGTGTTAACATGAATTCCATATTGTCCAATTTTCCATCACTAGTCAAGCTGCTTGGCACACGCTGTAGTTGTGAAATGTGAATGATGGGGCCACCCACTGTTGGAGTCAGTTCACGCCCCGCTGAACTGACTCGATTTAGTTTAACGATGGATTTGTGTTAGTGGAGCGATCGCTATCCACCTTATTCTCCTTCTTTTGTCTTCCTGGAGAATTGGATCTTGATCGCTTTCGTCGTAGACGGCAGTCACGCGCCATGTGTCCTGGTTTGTCGCAAATAAAGCACTTACCAGTAAATTTGTTTTCGCGTCGACCTGTTGTTCTTCCTTCAGGCTGCACTACAGATTTGAATGCCTGACACACTGCTTCAACCAGATCTGCTGTTTTTGGCGGCTTCAAACGTCAATGCACTACTGACTGTTTCGGCATAAGTATTCCTTGGTGACATGACTAGGGCACGCTTTGTCTCTCCATCACGTATACCATCTATGAAAGCCTCTATTTTGATTTTTTCGACGAACTCTTTCGAATTACCGGAGAACGCTAGATGACATAAGCGCTCAATATCGGAAGCGAATTCCTGAAGGCTCTCATTACTCCGTTGCACTCGCGATCTCAATTCCACTCGATGTAATTGACTCTTGTATTCATTTCCATATTTTCGCTGGAGTGTGTCCATCAGTGACTGATAGCTACCACGATCTTTCTCTGGTATCATCTGTAACACGTCGGAAGCATTACCTTTTAATGCGACTATTAAAGCAGCAGTCTTGTCGTTATCATCCCATTGATTCTTCGAAGCGGTTGTCTCGAATTGAAGCTTGAAGATATTGAATGGCGTGCTTCCGTCAAATGTTGGTGGCTTTAGTTTGATTGTACTTGAATCTCTAATCACTGATGTGGCTGGCCCATTTATTTTTAGTTGGTTGAGATCGTGCTGTAATTTCTCGAACTTATCTTCCAAGTCATCTACATGTTCCTTCAGATCCATGATTTTCGATGACGTGTTCTTGTCGAGCCGAACCTTCTTGAATTTCCATACGCAATTCAGCCGAATGTTCTTGAAGCTTGTAGTCAATTGTTTTCTGAAATTCTCCCATAGCGTTTTCTTGGCGAGACGCATTTTCTTGTAGCTTCGCATTAATTCCTTGCAGTTGCTGCTGCTGTTGTTGCATCATGGATTTCATGAGTTCCATTAGTTGACCACCCGAATCTATTTTGCTCTCTTCCTCAGCGTGCACAACTGCTTGTATATCGGCTTTCTCAAAGAACTCATGTTCTTCTACATTAATTCCCTTAGCCTCCGTAGCTTGCCTCAGCCTCACCAGCAGTTCCGCCTTTGCACCTGATGACGATAGATTCATCTCTACCAACAGCTTTTTAAGCTGGTCCACTTTTAGTTGGTCAATTTTCACCATCTTTACAGAATCCCACTTCTGACACCAATTGTTACGTTTTTATTCTGTGAACGTTTAATTCTATTTGAATTACCTTGTTCGATCACTGGATTCTGTTAATAATAACTGCAACACTTATTTTGTACAACTATACACTGCAACAACTTATTTAATCAACTCTATTTACAATCAACTATTTACTATAACACTTAAATGTACTTGCAACTTTTGCCTCTGTATCAATGTTTTCGCAATCACGTTCGGAATTAGATTGATTCTCACTTCTCAACACTTGCTCTATTTATACTCTGTTGGCAACACCCCAGAATCTTCCTTTATCGAGATTCTTCTCTTTCTTTCTCGTTGGCTTGTTCTGGTTATTACTTATTTCTTTTTGTTGACATTCGTTTCGATGCTGCCAATAGTGTCAGTCCAATAGTGATGAGTAACCAACTATCGATACTCGTTACACTGCCCTCCTCTTAACCTTGTTCGTCCCGAACAAGTTTTTATACTTCCCCTCGATATGGCGCAAGTCGCTCCAAGTGCACCACTTTAAACTTTGCTCTTTTATTCCAGGCACGTTGAATACGATACACTACGTCATTTATCTTTGCTATAATCTCATATGGTCCTTCCCAATGAGTCTGTAGTTTAGGGGACAGGCCTTTCTTTCGTTGTGGATTATGAAGCATTACAAGCTCTCCTTCATAGAACCCTTTTGAATTCGCTTTCAAGTCATACCTGGCCTTCATCTTATCGCTTATCATCTGCGACCGCTCTCTGATGAACTGATGTACTTAATCCAACTGTTCCCGCTTTTCGCTAGTATAATTTCCTTCGGTTGATCTCGTTGGTGTTACAACTCCAAATTTTAAATCAGCTGGCAGTCTTAACTCGTTTCCAAAAATTGCCATTGCCGGTGTAGTAGCCGTCGTATCATGTTGTGCGCATCGATATGCCATGAGGAACATTGGTATATGTACATCCCAGTCTCTTTGGTATTTATCTACGACTTTTCTCAAATATTCCTCCAAGGTACGGTTAAATCGTTCTACCATGCCATCAGATTGTGGATGCAAAGGTGTTGTACGAGTTTTGTATATACCCAGCATACGGCATATCTCTTGGAATACAACTGATTCGAAATTTCGACCTTGGTCTGAGTGTAACTCCATCGGTACACCAAAACGAGTAACCCATTGGTTGACGAATACATCCGCAACTGTACTAGCTTCCTGATTTGGAATGGGGTATACTTCAGGCCATTTACTGAAGTAATCTATAACCACCAGAACATACTTGTTTCCTGCGTTGCTTATTGGAAATGGCCCAGCTATGTCCATAGCAATTCGCTCAAATGGAGCACCCACGGTGTATTGGTGCATCTTACCTCGACTTTTCTTAGTGGGACCTTTGGCCATTGCACATTGCTTACACTTCCGAATCCAATCAGCGACATGGTCATGACATCCAACCCAATAAAATCGTTTCTTTATTTTCTCGACGGTTTTGGTGATTCCCAAATGCCCTCCACTGGAGGCATTGTGATACTCAGCTATCACTTCATTTATTCTCGCCTTGGGTACCACTAGAAGATCATTAGTGATTTTTCCATCCTCACTTTCCCATGCTCGGAATAAACATCCGTCTCGTAAGTGCAGGCTTTGCCACTGCGCCCAGTATGCCTTTGCTATTGGACTCTCATTAGCCATTTCTTGCCAATCTGGACGTATGCCCTGCTCCTTGTATTCCATAATCTTTACGAGATCTGGGTCGTTCCGCTGATCTTCTTGCACTCGTTCGGTGGTCCATGACTCCTCCGGCAATATATTCGTAAGTCGTATGTCGACAATGTGCTCCTTGCTTTCCACTCGAGAACAATGTTTACATTCCATTTTGCAAGGACGACGAGATAGAGCATCCGCGTTGCCGTGATGTCCTCCTTTACGATGTTCGATGGTAAAATCATAACTCTGCAGCCTTTCAATCCAGCGCGCCAATTGTCCTTCTGGGTTTTTAAATTGCAATAACCACCTTAGCGCTGCGTGGTCAGTTCGTAGATGAAATGACTGACCGTACAAGTATTTATGAAAATACTTTACACATTCCAGTATTGCGAGTAACTCTCTTCGAGTGACACAGTAGTTTCTTTCTGGCTTCGACAGGATTTTACTGTAGTATGCTATTACTTTTTCTTGCCCACCTATGATCTGAGAGAGCACACCACCTATTCCATAGCCACTCGCATCTGTGTCCAACACAAACTTTTGACCAGGTACTGGATACGCTAATACTGGTGCTGAACAGAGTCTTTCTTTCAGCTGTTCGAATGCTTTCTGTTGTTCCTCGCCCAACACAAATGGTTTGTTCTTTCTTGTCAACTCATGCACACTGCTGGAGATGTTTGCAAATCCAGGAACAAATCGTCTATAGTAGGTGCATAAGCCTAGGAAGCTCCGGATATTTCTTGAAATCTAATCTCAATTCCTTTTTGTAAATTTTCGATGACGTGTTCTTGGCGAGCCCAATGTTCTTGAATTTCCATACACAATTCACTAATAACGCCCTCTTGGCGAGACGAACCTTCTTGAATTTCCATACGCAATTCACTAATAACGCCCTCTTGTCGAGACGAACTTTCTTGTAACTGTTGCATCATGGTTTTCATGAAATCCATAAGTTGACCACTCGAATCTATTTTGCTCTCTTCCTCAGCGTGCACAACTGCTTGTATATCGGCTTCCTCGAAGAACTCATGTTCTTCTACATTAATTCCCTTAGCCTCCATAGCTTGCCTCAGCCTCACCAGCAGTTCCGCCTTTGCACCTGATGACGATAGATTCATCTCTACCAACAGCTTTTTAAGCTGGTCCACTTTTAGTTGGTCAATTTTCACCATCTTTACAGAATCCCACTTCTGACACCAATTGTTACGTTTTTATTCTGTGAACGTTTAATTCTATTTGAATTACCTTGTTCGATCACTGGATTCTGTTAATAATAACTGCAACACTTATTTTGTACAACTATACACTGCAACAACTTATTTAATCAACTCTATTTACAATCAACTATTTACTATAACACTTAAATGTACTTGCAACTTTTGCCTCTGTATCAATGTTTTCGCAATCACGTTCGGAATTAGATTGATTCTCACTTCTCAACACTTGCTCTATTTATACTCTGTTGGCAACACCCCAGAATCTTCCTTTATCGAGATTCTTCTCTTTCTTTCTCGTTGGCTTGTTCTGGTTATTACTTATTTCTTTTTGTTGACATTCGTTTCGATGCTGCCAATAGTGTCAGTCCAATAATGATGAGTAACCAACTATCGATACTCGTTACAATATGACTGAAATTGCCCAAAAGGAAATCATTGGCTTTCTATTCGTTAAGTTGATTCACTATTAAATCAAAACTCTGATATGATCTTACTTGACAACCTAATTTAGCACCCTTTTGAATTGCAAAGTACAAAATAGGTATATAACAATGAAAGTCTAATTGTCTCACTCACCAAATATAGTGCGCTGCTCCCACGCTGAAAGATCTTTCAATGTGTGCAGATATGAGAATTGTTGTTTAAGTTAAATTAAAGAAATTGTCGTATTTTATCCAGCAACTTGTTGATAATAAAATTGTTAGCAACATGAGCTGTACATATTAGTAGTTATAATGGCTTTTTGGATTTATTTTGTATTATATATAATTTTTTTTTTAATTAATCCTTCTTTTTTTGCATGATTCACTTTAGAAAATTATTTGATTATTTGCTCATTGCTTAAATCTAGTCACGTTTCTTTAACTAACCTATTTTATCACTATCACGTGCTTCTAAAGTATTCTTATTGTTTTTCTAATGTACAATACACTTTTTTTTTACAAAATACCTAATTTAAAAAAATTAACTCTGACTTTTTATCCATACGCTATCTGGTTCACTTATGACAAGATATGTTATACATAAAAAAGAGGAACTGCTACTTAACTTGTATTGGAAAGTGTAGCTAATAGAGCAAAATCATAGTTCTTGTATGATCATTCGTAAGTGGCGTTTCTTTTGGAATTTCAGTACCAATCTGATCTATGTATAACAGCGCATATTTTTGTTGTTGATTAGATTATCTGCTGATGTTGTTCTCCTTTTATCGAAAGAGCAAATGCTGTTTTTGCCTTAGCATATACTATATATGTTATAGTGGGTGCCGTGGCTCAGTGATGAGTGTGTTGGCCTTCTGGTCTGTAGGTTCAATCCCCGGCTCATGCATAACAAATTTAATATCGAAAAGATTTTTCTTTCGAACGGTACCCACCTGTCGGCAAGCAATTGGCAATTCTTCCGACAGTAACAACTTGCCAAGAAAAAGCTTCTGAAAGAACTCTGTGACAAAGCTCAGAAAAAGTGATTTCATAAGGGTTCTGCCGTTCGGAACCAGCTAAAATAAGTAGGTCCCTTCTAATACTGTCCAAAAAATTTAACACGCACAACAGTAATTGAAGAGAATCTCGGCCAATGAGTCCTTCGGGGCTTTAAGTGCCACATATTTATTTATTTTTATATATGTTATATATATCGAACGATTTATGTTTTCGTTCGTTCGTTATGTAGCCATAACAACCGATTATCGATTTAGGCCGAATATAACATGCTTTATGCTTTAAGATTTATGTTTTACAAATTGCAAATATGTAATACTATAAATGAATCATAGATATATGAGATACTTAATTCATATGTCTATGAATACATGTTAAATCATTTATTATGTGTGGTTATGTGGTTAAATCAAATAATTAAATCAACTTGAAATTACAGAAGACCTATATAATGCAGGAAAAAAATTACAACTTACTTTTGAACCAAGTTAGAATAGTAATGCAAATATAATTCGCTAATACCTCAATGTTACTTTTAATTAACCACTATATACTTTACCATAATATTCACTGTACGTGTAATAATGACTGTTGGACTGGCAAGAGACCCCGTATAATGATAGGACTTGCAGAAAATTTAAAACCTAACATTGATTTTCCAATCAAATTATTGAAAATATGAATATAAAGACTTCAACATTCAAATTAGTACATTGGTTTTATTTTCAACCACATTTGCTACTTGATGGCGACACAATCAAGTGTTACTATCACTGCATTTAAATTGTTACGTTCAACTTATCATGACTGCATTGAAATAGGTTTATGTGTGGATAAGTGTAATAGGCACTACATGCGCCACTACAATTCCTTTTGGCTGAGCAGCACAAGGAATTCCAGCTAGCATTGTCGAAAGCGCAGTTAGTTTTAACAAGTGGCCCCAGAGTGCAAATACCTGCTTCCACCCCGCTGTCCACTATGGTGACACAGTCGTGATGAACTGATTCACAGGTCCTTCCACTATGATAGGCATGTTGCCGAACGCTTAATGGATACCGATTAAGTGCCTCCACTCTAATGTATTTTTCAACTAGATTTTTAAGTAGGAACGAAGTCAGGCTTATAGGCCTGAAGCTTCTGCCAAGGAGTAGTCATACCTTCCCGGCTTAGGAATAAACATTAGCTTGACAGAGCGCCGAAGATGTGGGATATACCCATGGGTGAGACATGCAGTGAAGATCCTTTTTAGGATCGCTGTCAATGATCAGGCTGACAGCCTTCGGTGAGACAGGTCCATAACCCGGGAAACGTGTTGATAAAAGTATACCTTTGACCACTGACTTTGAGCACCTATGGTGCAGTCTGGGAGTTCGGTCCTTTTGAAGAACTCTGCACAGCCTAGAAGTTATTTTCTGATCAGCTATTTCATTGCAGAAATATCTATAAGAGTTCAGTTTAGAAGTCTTCGCTGGATTCTGGATATGGTAGTAGATTTTCTGTGCTTCAAGTTAATTTCCGAGAAAGTAATGCTGAATGGTGAATTGATCATAGACAGCAATTTCTTATTTTTAGCTTTGCCTTCATCCAAACCAAGAGCCGTTATGCACCTAAGGCCCAGATGAAGACGCATTCCAAACCGAGACCGCATAACTTTTAACGACTCCGGATTCAGACCAATCACTAGATATGAAGGGTTGCCACATCTTGGGTCCGCTTCCGCCTTGGCGTATTGATACTTTCTGCAGTGGGTCGTTGAAGCCCCATGTTCTGGTTTTGGATGTAAAAATGATTGTATGCGGCTCTCTAGATGTAAAAAAAATCTATCTGTGCTTGAGACAGAAGAACATGCTCACCGTCTCCATTGATTGTAACCCTCAGTACACTCGCAGCGGCATAGCCACCACTCGCGACTGTTGGTTGGACTTTCGAGTCTGCCCGTGGGATTTAACCCGCTTCTTGACCCTCTGGATTATTCACTAATGGCAACCAGGCCCACATTCGTATTTTCCGACAGTCCATATCCAACATCTGAGGATTTCAGCTTCGTGGCTTTCCTCCTCTTTGTCTTGCCATTTCGTGTCGGAGCGGTATTTGTCTCATCACCTCACCAATTAATAAGACTGGACATATCATCATCCGACCTGTTCCTTTTGCCAGTTTCTGCAACCGGAGTAGAGAAACAAATAAATAAAAAAAAAAGAGTAGAGAAACACAGAACCAAAAACTTGACTGCCTCGGCTACGCCAACCGTGGCACTGGTTTGAGGTGCTGCACTGGCGTCAACAGAAGCTATCACCATTGCGAAATCCTGTTTCCCAGCCACAGTCTCCGCACCAATGGTGTTTGACGGCATCATCGGAAAAGAAACTCAAGAGGTACCCTCAGACATCACCATCATTGAATCTACCATTCTAACTTCTACTTTATTCAGCACCAGATTCTCCTGGGAAAGAGTCACAGGAGAACCTGATGAAGAAGCATAAACTGAAAGATTGTCTCCTTCAACCAGTAGATTGCTTCCTGCGGGGGCCGTGATTTTCAACCCCTGTCCTAACCGTCAATGAGTATTGGGACGGCACATCCGATGCCCAAGCCGCCGGAGAATCAGAGGGGGGATTACCAAAATGGTGGGTACCCCGTGCAGAGAGGTCGTGGTTTGCACTCATCTCTAGTATGCCGAATTTATACTCTTCAAAGGAGCCACAGTTGAAGAGGAGCAGTTATAGACTGCACATGTCTAGGAAATTAACTGTCGTCCCACAGGAATCAATCTGAGACAGACGCTTCTGGATTTGAAAGTATCTGTCTTAGTCTGACACCTCCAGGCTGATCTCTCCAGAGTATCTAAGTAATCCGTTGGTACAGCCCAGCCTTTCATAAGTGTGCGCAAGCTCAACCACCGCGACATTGTGCAGGTAAAGGGAATTGCTTACGAAGGTAAGGTTTGAAACACCGGGAAAAAGCGTGAAATCCCACAATGTATTAGGCGTCAGTAATATGGACCAAACACTTTTGCAATCGCAGTCCAAAATGCGTTAAATCTACTGGTAGCCATCTAACAGCTCATTGTCCACGTAAAGGAACATCAAAAGAAGTCAAATGTGCACTATGCGATGGCAGCCATCCTGCCAACTACAAGGGCTGTATGGTTTACAAATAACTAGCATGAAGTCGAAGTATTTTTAGCAGACAAAAATATAGATATCAAGGTGTACCGAAATATCATGTCGCCAAAGAATCACGTCTTGATTTCATTAGATCACTTACCATTGCTTTAATCATACAATATAATTTCCATAATTTACACTCACCACCAAAGCTGCATAATTCTTCAGAAGCTTTGTTAAGGAATCGTTGTCTCTAATCAAAAAATAAATAAATATGTGGCACTTAAAGCCCCGAAGGTCTCATTGAACGAGCTTGACTTTCACTAATGTTGTGCGTGATAAATTTTTTGGACAGTATTAGAAGGGACCTACTTATTTTAGCCGGTTCCGAACGGCAGAATCCTTGTGACATCAATTTTTCTGAGCTTTGTCACAGATTTCTTTTTAGAAGCTTTTTCATGGCAAGTTGTTACTGTCGGAAGAATTGCCAATTGCTTGCCAACAGGTGGGTACCGTTCGAAAGAAAAATCTTTTCGATATTAAATTTGTTATACATCAGTCGGGGATTGAACCACGACCTACAGATCAGATGGCCAACACACTAACCACTGAGCTACGGCACTCAACTCTAATCAGTCCTCTAATCCCAGTTGTCTCTAATAATTCGACTAAAAACAGAAACCGATATAGGTAGTGCCATCGAAATGCTCAACAATCACATTCAGACTTCGGTCCTTACACCGAGAGAAATTAAATCTAACATCAGTACTTCACATATCAGTGATTATAGAAAGACGCTACTTAAACAAAAACGAAGGATTCGATGTATCTGGCATAAAAACAAGAGTAAGCGCGACAAAAAGATCCTTAACCAAGTCACAAAGTAGCTGAAAGAAGTGCTGAAAGAGGCGAAGAGCTCTGATATTCATGAATACTTATTGAACTTGTCACCAATAAAACCAATAAGCCTCTAAATTTGCATATCACTAGCAGAAATCTGGGCTCACTGCTGATTCAGAAATGAATCAGCAGTGAGCCAGAAATGGCGAGATGCTAAAATCTAAAATGTATTATTGATTTATATTAAATGTTACAAATATTAAATATTACAATATTCTTACACTTGTGTTTTTTGTCCAAAAGAGATATACTTGCTCACAAGTGCAACTAAAAAGAAACGAATTAACATACGATTCAACTATACTTTAAAATGTTTGATTTCTATTAACTGTAACAAATTACAATATTCCGCTATTTTTAAGTCTACACAATTGCAAAAGAAATTTAAATAGATAGCAAATGAGTGCATTGAGAGATAATGGGATAAACTAGTAAAGAAGAAGGCGAAACCCTAAGGCGAAGGTACATAAGCGACGGCGCTGCATATTAGTTATTCACAGCGGCGTAACACAAAGATTGAACCTACGACCAATAGATCAGAAGACCAAGGCACTAACCTCTGAGCTACGGCTGCGGCTATCAAGGTGGTGAGAAACTGTGTCTATTGTTTCCGCTACAAACCTAAATTGGTTAACCAAATTATGCGGAATTTACCATCCGGCAGACTGAGGGGAATACGATAATTTCTCATTAATGGCGTAGACTTTTGTGGACCATTACATGTGACTCCTAATATTAGAGGATGACCACCAGAAAAAATGTATATTGCGGTGTTTGTTTGTTTTACATCGAAGGTGGTCCACCTTCAACTCGTAAATTACCTTAGTACTAATTCTTTATTTTATGCCCTTTAAAGGTTCATCGCGAGTAGAGACAGTGATACCAGAAAAAGATGGAAAAATACGAGTGGTCGAAGTCAAGACTACTGGCATATTCAGCAAGTCCATCCACAAATTGGGTGTCCTTTCAAATATTTAAAACCCACCAGATCTTCAATGCGGCCGAGATGTTAGCGCACAATGAGTTAGATGAAACATTAATTATCATTTGTATTTTTATACATTATTTCTTTATATTTTTAAATTCTATATTCTTTTTTTTCAACATGCGTTACTATGCTTGAAGTTTAAAATGTATATTTTAAGTTAAATTATCTTGTTGTGGGTACAGTTTTATATATAAGTATTAGCCGCATTCTTTTGTAAGCGAGTTGCAAAAGAACCCCAAGTCGATTAAAATTTCCCTTTAGTTACAATAATGACAGTTGTCAAAATATATGATTCGTTTGTCAAATTAGTAAATGTAAAGCAAAATAAAAAATGAGCAATTCAGCGGAATCTTTGGTAAATATATTTATTTATTTAAAAAATATAAAATAAGAAATAAATAAAATTCATATTTGTTTATATTATGCAGATTGTGTCTATGTTATTGGGTGAACAGTGCGAATCCCGTCGCAATAAAGAGAGGGAAGAAGTGAATCAAATATTGGAAGCAATATTTGTAAATCCCAGCTCTTCTTCTGAAGAGTCAGAAAGCGAAAATGAGCAACATTTGAAGTGTTCCAATTTTGAAGGCACTCTTGACGCAATGAGTGAGAAGGATTTCAAAATGAATATGAGGCTGAAACGTGAAACAGTGGAATATTTAATAAGTAAGAATCAAAAACTATTTAAAATAAGTACATTTAACAATTTAAGAAATTGCTCCTATTTTCAGCAAAGTACTCGTTGTCCACCTTTGTTCCTGACCAGTCTGGTGGTGGAAGGTCACGTGTTATACCAAGAAACGCTGTTTATATGTATATTTGGTACGTAAGCAACACAGTGACATTTCGACAGCTGGCGAATTTATTTGGGGTAGCTTCATCGGCAGCTTGGTCAACAGTGCAACGAGTTTCCAGGTTTTTAATACATATGAGCAATGAGTACATCAAGTGGCCAGAAGGCATTTATTTGCAAGAAAACATCGGCAAATTTTATTTAAAAAAACGTATTCCTGGCGTGATTGGAGCTATCGATTGTACGCACATTGTTATTAAAGGCCCAAAAGATCAGAAAGAGATTTACTTTGATCGAAAAAAAACGTATAGTATAGTGCTTCAAGCTGTGGTGGATGCCAATAAAAAGTTCATTGACGTAACTTGTGGTGGACCAGGGTCGCTTCATGATTACAGAGTTCTAAGAAGATCAAGACTCTACCAGGATGCAGAAACCCATTATGAAGTAATGTTTTCAAATTCTCATTTTATTATCCGAGATTCGGCTTATCCATCGACAAAATGGCTGGTGTCACCTTTTAAAGATTACGGAAACTTATCTGAAAGCCATCGGAAATTTAATGAAATACATTCCTCAACACGAATGGTAGTTGAAAATGCGTTTGGACTCTTAAAAGGACGTTTTCGAAGGCTGCTGAAATTTACAGAACAAACGGACTTGAAGATAATAACTAACATCGTGGTCAGTATATGTGTTTTACATAACATTTGCATTTCTTTTGACGATTTGTACGAAGTCAATGAAGAAACTGACACGAATGATTCAACCCCGTTTGTTCTTGAAGAGTCGGTGAAGGTGAAATCGAAGAGTCAAATCTAGATGCAAGCCTCGACAGAAGACAGAACCTCTTAAATTATTTAAGACGGCAAAATGTTATTTGAAGTGTTTTTAGCAATATATATTTAGAGCTAGTTTTCTATTTCCGAATAAATAAATGACAAAATCATGTTTGGTAAAAAATTAATCTGTATATTTCATTATTATTTTCTTAATATCTAGTAAAAAATGTAATTGAAATAAAAAAAACCATCACAAGTTCATATCACAGTTTTTTAAATAACTTAAAAAATAGGCAAAAAGAATTCTAATAGAATATAAATAAACTAAATTATAAAATGTACTCTAAATAAAAAGAAATCCCTAAATACTTTTTCTTAAATGTAACTTAATAAATAGAGAAAATTAAAAATATATATACAAGAAAAAATTATACATAAAAACTAAAGAAATTCAAAAAATAATATAAAAAAATTAAAATAATTACTAATTTCCATTCTACTTTTGAATTAGCTTTTCTAATAAATCAATCTTTTTCCTCTCTGTATCTGAATCTCTCTCCCACTTCTGCATCAACAATTCTTTAAACTGTTGAACAGCTTCATCCCTCCCTTTTTTCCTTTCTTCTGCCTCCAGCTGCTTCAATTTTAATTTTTCATTGTAATATGCCTCACGTGCTGAACGCTTTCTGCGCACAGCTGGTGCTGAAGAAGCTGGAGCTACCGTTCCGGATGTTGAAGCTGATGGTGGTGGCAGAGGCGATGGTGATGGCAGTGGCGACGGTGATGATAGAAGTGATGGTGATGGCATTGGCGATGGTGATGGCAGTGGCGATGGTGATCGCAGTGGCGACGGTGATGATAGAAGTGATGGTGATGGCATTGGCGATGGTGATGCCATTGGCGATGGTGATCGCAGTGGCGACGCTGAACTGACCGACATAATTTTAGTCGGCCTGGAGCCCACATGGATCGTGTGGCTATTCGAAAATATTGGATTTCTCCCATAAATTTCATCCATTAGCTCCATGTACGGAGCAAAACATGGGCTGGCACCAGTACTGAGGTTATTGTCACGCGCAGCCTTATACGCATGGAGCAAAGTGCGCATCTTCGCCTCCAAGCACAATGGTGTTCTCTCTGAATCCTGAAAGAAAAGTTTGTTATTGTCTTTTAAAATTTCATTATTTTTAATTAACGTACCGAAATGCTAATTGACATCATGTCTTCTAACACGTTTGCACATGCCAGCCTCTTTTTTTTTGGATGCTGAAATTCCTCCTTCCGCACGAGATAGCATCTTAAAAATCCTGTTGTCTCTTCGCAGGACTATCTTCTTCGCTTTTTTTCTTGAATTCTGAAATAAAAATTATGGTTCATTTAATATTTTAAAAACAACTAAGCAAAACAATTTTACTTACATTTGCTCCATTTTGTTTCGTCTTATGTTGATATTTGATTTGACGTTTATATGAAATTTCCTAAGCGCATTTCTGTAGCACATTCACAATAATGCTGTTTTTTTTACTTTCCAACACTATAACTCAGGTCGATTAAAATATAAGCAACTTGAATTCAACTCGGTTGAAATAAGCCATGTCGCTTATTTTTGTTGTTGCTTTGCATGCAGTTCAGAAAATATGTCAGTGTTCTTTTGCAACTTGCTTACAAGAGAATGCAGCTATTAATGTTAAATTATACCAGTATACATATTAGAGGTTTTTTGTAAATTATAAAAAAAGTAACGAATTACTTCCATCACACAAAAGGAGCAACAGACATATTTATTCCTCTCCGCAATTAATTTGGTCTATCTATTCTCGATAAGTTATTTCGAGATCTGCAAAAACGATTGCAGAATTTTCAAACATAAAAGAAACTCTATATAGATTTATTGATGAAAACAACAGTATATTTTTGCACAAAATGTAGGGCGTAGCAACTTTGAGGCGTGGATTCGCCCATAACTACTAGCCTTTGAATTTAATATATTTTTAAAGGGCAGTGCCTAATCCTTTTTTAGATTGGTTAAAGAAATATTTAAAATGCCAAAATTAAAAAAAAACAAAAATGTTTAAAAAATTAGTTATTTATTAGTTATTAAACACTTATTAAAAACATTTCAATTTATTTTTATTTCAAAGTATGGACAAAATACTAAAAAAAAACCGTTAGCTTTTAAAAAATTAGAAACCTTTAGGCATGTAATTTAATGAAAATAGTCATATGAAAATTTTTTTACAACTATGAGACCTGTATCTTAGAAACCCGTGTTTATTTCTTTTTCCATTTTTCACACAGATGATATATCTTATAAATACAAAAACCTCACCAAGTTTCATCAAAATCAGACACAGACGGTTTTCGGTGGATACAGTTGATGTGTTTTGCACCTTATATTAAAATATAAATTGATAGGAGCATGTAAAAAACAGAGATCACTCATTTCATATAAAAACTAAATCACATACTCATATGTACTAATCTACATGTTGCAAGTTAAAGTTATGGGAAAAATTGCACATCAATCATTTTAAAATTCTTATAGAATTTAAGTAAATCTTTTGGCTGTTCAAGTATTCTATTACTTTCATACATTTGTTTTATTAAAATGTGATTAGCACATTCACAATAGATCATACAATAAAAAAAATATATGTATATGCATATAAAATGGCCAAAAATGGTGAAATGTGAAAGGTTTCAAGCTTACATATTCTACGTTTTCCAATGATTAAATTTAATTAAATATATTTTAACTCATTATTTTCAATATAAGAATCTGTATTCGTGTTGAGCATTGGGACATACACTGTGTTGTCCGTCACTGCCCTATGTCTCACCTAAATATATTCCACGAGATACTTCTTCTTTCTCTACTATAACTGTTTCATATTTGAAACAGTTCCCAGTCACTACAACCTCACTGGTGTGGAGTACTCAATTCACATTATTAAAAGATTTTAGAAGTAAAGTCATCAAATGGGGGTTTCGCTCAAAGAAGAAAATCAAATTCATATACTCAATACTGTGAAAATCTTTTCGTAGTATTGAGAACTGATCGGTTCCATACATTGTCCCTTCCTAAGATACCGTCCGCAGGTATCCCACTCTCTTCAGATATTAAACGTAATTCCAGATACAAATTCATCGCATGCTGGACTGCTATTGACCCTAATGTGGTGATAAATTCTCCGAATGCACCACTTAGATTATTCATACATTTCCTTTCTTGCTAACATGTTTATTAATTACCAATGATTTTATTAAACTGGTATCTGGCCCAGAGTCTACTACTAGTTTTCCGTTTTTTGCTTGCTCACACGGAAACTTAATGAACACATCAGACACTTCAAAACAGTAGCCACGTTTGATATTAGTGGGTGCGAAAGATGAGTCAAGAATACCTCTCGACGCCTGACTACCAACTTCCACCATCTTACATTCAGACGTGGAGGGTGTATCAACAATCTGTACAGACGTTTTTTTCAACTCTTTACTTTTATAACTGTCGGCAATCCTGAGTTCTGGTTTCTTTCAAAAGAAACATTTGTTTTGAACTTACCGTGACTATGTCTCTTTGTTGGAGTACTATGCCCCTGTGACTTCTTTGTATTGTCAGTAAATGAAGAGTAAGACAAATGAAACTGACTTTTTTACACTTTACGCAATAGAGCATATTTTTTTCTCTTAAAATATTTGTCTCTGGTGTGCCCATTTTTCTCGCAGAAGGAACAGGTAGGAACTTTCCATCGTTTATTTTGGGGATCTATGTTATTATTATTATGAGTGACAAAACCCTCCTTGGTTAGAGGTTATGCGTTGGGCTCAGAACCCACCACATAAAAACCTTCCCCAATGATAAATCGAACCGTGCCTCAGATAAGGGCTACTCCTTTTGTAAACGACCCCCACAAACGAAATAAAGACCATGATTTACGAATATGCACCTGGTATGTGGGGTACCTCTGTAGGGTAGGTGCTTTTATTCAGCTGGTTGATGTCCTCGAAAAATATATCATATATAGGCTGATATTATACAACAGTTGCCATGCAGAGACGCTCAAGCTTGGATATCGATTTGTTGTCACTAAGTGACTACGAGATCTTGTGTTGCGTTTCACAACTCTGAACGAACGGCTGGCAATCCGCATCACGGCAAAATTCTTTAACAACAGCCTTGTATGTGCCCACGCTCCGACGGATGAAAAGGACAATGTGACTAAGGAAATAACGGAATGAGGCTTCACTGCAGCACGAAACATGGTAATTAGTGGTACCAGATTCCAACATCTCGACATCCACAAAATGACATGGCTGTCTCCAGATCAACGAACAAGAAATCAAATTGATCATGTGGTGATTAACGGAAGGCATGCTTCCAGTGTGATGGACGTGAAATCGATCCGTGGAGCCAACATCGACTCGGATCTCTACCTTTTTGGTAGTAATATGTACTGTATTGTTGTGAACATGCATTGCTGACGCCAACCACTGATCAAAATTTGAACCATCTTCTTTAACGAAACTCCTATATATTCCGCTTAGGGGCTATGACTTCTTTTTAGAGAACCGTTTGCTTGTGAGTGATATGGCGTTATATGTAATTTTTTAACACCTAGCATCTTGCATGTATCTCAGAACAATTTTGATGTAAAATTTGTTTGTGACTAAAATTTTTGGTATGTTGTAGCGTGTAATAACCTCGTTGTAAAAAGCTTTTGCTACTGTGCTAAATTCTGCATCAGGAATAAGTACACAAATGGAATTTGTGTACCTATTTTGAGAAAACATCTTGAAAAGTAAGAATGTACGTATTTCCGACGTGGTTTCTGGGAGAATTCCTACCATATCCATATAAACCTTTTCAAATGGTCTTGAAAGCTTGTCGGTCAATATCATTGACATTTTGGTATTTTTATATTTTTTACAGTTTTTGACATAATCTTTAATTTCGTCACGCATACGTTTCCACCTGTACTGTCTTCTAATCTTGAAATAAGTTTTCAGTGCACCCTGATGTCCTCCTAAAGGTGAATCGTGAAAGGTGATTTGCGAAGTACCGTCACTATGCTCTTTTCATCTGTTAGTAGCTCCGCATTCTAGTTTTCTGTATTTTCTGTTTCCATATCCAGATCTTGTTCGTCATCAGAATTTCCTTCAGGTTGCTTTGAATTATTGTCTTCGGCATTTTTTCTGGCCATAGAACGTCTTAACTATCTCTACTTCAGGTTCTGGCTGTGGTACTCTGCTGAGTGCGTCAGCATTAAAATTTCTTTTACCTTTTTTATAAATCATCTCAAGATCAAATTCGGATAGTTTATGCCGCCTGAAACGTGCCAACGTGATGTCTGGTACTTTAGGTTTGCAATTCCTCTAAATGGCTGGTGGTCAGTGTGATTTTGAATGGTCTACCGAGTAGGTAAGCTCGATTATTCTTCACAGCCCATACGATGGTTAGGAATCCGTTTTCAATGGTGGAATACCTTTTATCAGTAACACTGATTACGCTGCTTGCAAAGGTCTATCCTTTTCCAATTATTCCAATTACACCTTGCAATAGAGTTGCACCTACAGCTTCGTTGCTGGTATCTGTTGTTAAAGCAAAAGCTAAGTTAAAATTGGCGGAGAGCAAATTGCTTTAAATCTTAAAGCGTTTTCTGACATTTTTCTGTCCATTCGGAACTTTTCTGAGTAATTTGTTGATTGGCCATACAAGCCATATTGTAAACAAATTTTCTGTAATAATTACCTCAACCTAAAAATGCCTGTAGATCCTTCTTATCCTTTGGAACAGGAATATTTTTAACACATTTCACCTTACGAAGATCTGGTAATGCTCCTTCCTTAGTGCATTTATGGGCTAGGTAAATTATTATTAGTTTTAAGTTACGCTTACGTGAAAGTCCAAATACTCTTCGTAAACGCGATTCATGTTATGCCAAGTTTCGACCACAGACGACGATGTCATCCAATTGCAAAAAACAATCTATACCTTGGAGTCCTGTTAGTACATGGTTCATTAGTCTTTAGAAGGTGGCAAGGGCGCGTGTCAAACTGAAAAGCATTCTATTAAATTCATAAAAGCCATTTTTTCTGTCAGCCTTTTCCATCAGTACTTGATGGTACCCACTGTCAAGGTGGGTAGTCAAGGGTAGTGAAATATTTGAAATGTTTTAGCTGATCTAATATTTCATCTATTCGGCGAATTGGAAAAATTTGTTTGATTGTGGTGTCGTTTAATTTTCTGAAATCTATCGCTACCCTCCATTTTCTTTTGCCATCTTCTCCCGCTTTCTTTGAAACTAAGAATTTTGGAGAATTCCAAGGAGATGAGCTGGGAATAATTACTCCATCTTCCAACGTTTTACCTGCCTATTGATTTCTTCTTTGTGCACGTTTGATAGTATGTACTGTCTATGATTGGTTGACACCAGATCTGTCTTTACTGGTATTGTGTGCATAACACCTGCTGTATAAGACAATCAATCGTTTTCTAAGATAAATAAATCATGGAATGACCTAAATATGTAATGACATACATCTCTTTTCCTCTATATTTAAGCTTGGGTCTAGCTTATTTTTTTCTAATATTTTGGTGTTCAGAATGACTAAACTTAATTACATGTATTTTTGGCTCATTATTTACAATATACGAATCTATATTGGTGTTGAGCATTGGGACATACTCTGTGTTGTCCGTCACACTGCCCAATGTTTCCCCCAAGTATATTCCAGGAGATATATCTTCTTTCTCTACTATAACTATTTCAAAATTGGTATTTACTTTAATAGGGACTACCTTCATACTTCTTCCAGGTACTACAACCTCACTGTTATGGAATACTCAATTAACCTCATTCAACGGTTTGAGAGATATAGTCATCAACACTCACTGAAGAAAATCAGCTTCTTTTTCATAGTATTGAGGACCGATCGTTTCCATAAATTGTCTCTACCTAGGATTACATCAGCAGGTATCCCTCTCTCTTCAGAGATTAAGTATAGTTCTAAAATAAAATCTTTAGTCCTCTCGTGTTGGACTGTTATTGACCCTAATGTGGTGACAAATCCTTCGAATGCACCACTAAGATTTTTACTAGTTTCTGCCTCAGAGTCTACAAGTAAAATGACTTTCCATTTTTTGCTTCCTCACATGGAAACTCAATGAACACATCATCTATATCAGGGACTCCCAAACAGTAGCCCAGTGTGCCCTGATGATATGCGTCAGGGCGCGAAAAGGTAGAGGCTGCTTCTCATCAACAAAGACAAGGAAACCCAGAGGCATATCGGCATATCATCTTCTATGGATGGCCTGTCGAAATGGCTCGAAAATTACAGGAGAAAATGTTGAAAACGCATCTCTCAATAACAATTACAGCCAGTGTCCTATCTGAACGTCAACATGACTTTAGGCCGGGCAGATCCATAATCGATGCCATTGACGACGTAGTGAAAAGCGCTGACATAGGTCAGAGCAAGAATCACTACTCGATACCTGTTGTACTAATCGCAACGACCGAAGAAAGCGTCAGAACGTGCAACAAACTGACATATTGGGCACAATTCCAGCATGCGGCGGAGAAATACAACATAACGCGGCTGACACATAGGTGAACCACTTGCTAGCAGAAGAAAACTTCTCATGGACACAAACCCACCGGTTTCATTATAGTGCAGCGAAGTGTGAGCGAATACTCTACGAGCCGACCACCGGCGAACAGTGTAGAAATATGAAATTATCGTTTTCAGAGACACAATTTTCCAATTCTTTAGATGTTTTGAAGCGCTGTTCCTTAAGTGTGTAACACATCGATGAAAACAAATCGTAATCGGAAGGAGCTAAGTCTGGTGAATACGGTGGGTGGGTTAACAAATCCCATCCAAGCGATTTGATCGTATCTCGAACCGGTTTTGCTTTATGTGCCGGTGTGGAATAAAATTACCTTACCGTGTCTTCTGGCTCATTCTGATCCTTTTTCGATCAGTGCATGGCTTAAATTTGTTGTCGGAATCGATCAGTATTCACCAGGTTACAAAAGCTCATGGTACACAACACCTTTTTGATCCCACCAAACACACAGCATTCTTTTCTTTCTTTGGCCTGGTGTAACTCATGATTTTTTGCGTTTAAGATTATCAAAATAAATCCACTTTTCATCACCAGTCACAATTCGATACAAAAAACTCTTTCTTTCTTGTCTTTGAAGCAAAATTTCACAAGTGTTTTTTCGTTTTTCCATTTTTCGCTCAGTTAATTCATGTTCACCCATTTTCCACTCATTTCGATCCATAGCGTTTAAACAGTTGGAAATTGTTACTTGTGTAACATTTAACATTTCTGGCATTTGTTGTTGACTTAAAGTGCCATCTTCGTAAAACAATGCTTGCAATTCGGTGTCTTAAACTTTTTCGGTGGTCTTCCACGTTTTTCATTTCTCAAATCAAAATCTTTACTTTTGAATCGTTGAAACCAATTTCCGTATGTTGCTTCTGAAAGAGCACGACTCCCCTAAGCGTCGATAAGCATTTAATGCGCTTTAGCTGTATTTTTCTTCAAAAAAAGTAATGCAATAAAACTTCCCAGAAATGACGATTTTCTGGCTATAAATTTTGTATTTCTAAGTTAAAAAAAAAATACAATACAATTTAATATCGAAAAGATTTTTCTTTCGAACGGTACCCACCTGCCGGCAAGCAATTGGCAATTCTTCCGACAGTAACAACTTGCCATGAAAAAGCTTCTAAAAGAACTCTGTGACAAAGCTCAGAAAAAGTGATGTCGCAAGAGTTCTGCCGTTCAGAACCGGCTAAAATAAGTAGGTCACTTCTAATAATGTTCAAAATTTAACACGCACAAGAGTAATGAAAGGGAAGCTCGGTCAAAGAGTCCTTCGGGGCTTGAAGTGCCACATATTTATTTATTTATTTTTAATAAGAAAGATAATATAAATATTTTGAAGATTTTATGAATTAGTTACATTAAATTGTGGGTGTCGTAGCACAGTGGTTAATGCGTTGGCCTTCTGATCTGTGAATCGTGGGTTCAACCCATGGCTGAATCATACATTTAATGTCGAACGGAACCCACCTGTCGGCAAGCAATTGGCAATTCTTCCGGGGGTAAAAATTTGAAGAGTAGCAACAACAACACTTCTGTTGTTATCAAGCCATTTTCATCACATGATCGTGGTCGTTTATTTAATGTTTGTGCTGCCTTTCGACGAACAACATACCGATTTCACTTAATGAGATCACTTGTGGTGGGAATCAATTAATTTAAATGCACGGAAGCCTGACAGAGAGCAACCATGATTTATTAAATTATGCTAATAAAATTAGAAGGGACAATCTGTTAGCTGCTGTTTTCTCTTGCCGCGGCAATGTACATGTGAATTTACAACTAGCATAGATAGTATTGCTGGTAATAAGACATACTCTTATTGGTTTTTGAGCTTCTGTTATCTTTATTTATAACACTGTATGAGTCAGTTTGATTATTGATTATATACATAATGTTTGAAATTTTAATTTTAAGTTATATAACAAATTTTCTATTTTAAGCTTATTTTTCATATCTCTAACTTTGTTTTTCTTTACCTCTCCTATTCTATATGCTCTATTTCTCATTTATTTGCTCTTCTTCTTCTTATTTTAATGTTATAGTTCCGTGCTGGTTTGTTTTTGAATCCGCTTGCCGATCTTGCAATTCGTAACAATCGCTCTGGAATGCCAGGTGTTGTTGACGAGAGCACAAGAACTCTGGTTCAGATACTATGTAAGCAACGCAGTGGTCTAAATGTTGTTTATTTTAACGCTCGAAGATTAAATGGTCCCAAATTGTATAATATAAGGTATATCTTTGAAGACTTTTTTGTCGATATTGTGTGTATCTGAGATGTGGCTCAGATCTGATCTTTCAGATCAGCTTTATTCCATTAAGCGATAGAAGCTTTTTAGGAATGATAGGTGCTCGAAGAGAGGTGGTGGTGTTGCAGTCTATTGTAAATGTGATGAGCCTTAATTCATTGTTTAACTGTAAGGAATTTAATAAAAATTATTGAACCCGATTTTTTTTAAGTAAACAAGATCATTTATTTAATTGAAAAATAGTTATACTATTCCGCACTAAGTTGAGAAAAAACTGTGTCGGTAAAGCGAACATATAAAAGTATAATATAAGTACATAAGAATTTAAACAAATGTTATAAAGAGAATAAAAAATAAAGGGTGTTTTAGTACAAATAAAGTTGAATATATATGAAATGAAATTAGAGTGTAACAATTTAAGAAAAACAAAATAAATAAGTAGAAAAAAAAAGAAAAATATCCATTTAAACACCATTTTTCCTTGATATATCTGAAAGACTGATTGAAATGACAATATTGTTATATGCAGAGATTTTAACATTAAATTATTGATGAATGATAGTACTGTTTATTGCTTTTTAAACTTTATCTCTACTAATACCCTCACTGTCGTAAACTCTCTCTCCGCCACCCGTTACTCTAATACAGCTGAACATAGTTTACTTGAAATGCTCTTAACTTCAGATCCTTCTATATCATTAATTAAGGATCAAATATCTTTCGTTTCTGAGCATGACTTAATTTTTTGCTGTGTTAATTGTAGTTTTAATCGAACTTCTAGCGCTGAATATAAATATTTCGTATCTTAACTACAACTCCATTGACTGTGCTTCTCTATTTGGTGAGCTTATCGCAACCAGTCGGTGTGATTGTTGGCTGCTTGATACAGTTTATAAGAAGCATAGTTTCTTTTTGGACCTTATTTCCAGTTTCTTTGAGGGGTTTGTTTCTCATAAAGCGTTTAAAGTCCTTAATATATAATGTCCTTGGTTTAATAATCATGTATTATCCCGTATCAAAGTAAACAAACAAACTATATTGCTCGCAACAATGTTAATTTGGTAATTCGACAATCTAAAACACTCTTTTATGGTTCCAAGGTTCACCCCACTCTTTCATATAAGCAACTGTAGCGTAATATTCGCTAACTTAAGATAACACAAAAATAACACTAAGGTTTTTCGTGTTTGCCTTGGAGGGCTTTCTTGGTAGTATTTAAATTGAGAAATTAAAGCTCAAATTTCAATTTCATTTTCCTCCTACGTGTTACAACATTTTTCATATCATCTTCAGGGAATCTGTTTTATTAATATATACATACAATAAATATAATTACATTACAAATCAAAATCAAAACAAAAACATGTGTTAATAACTACCTTCACAATGCTTAGTACAATTACAATATTTTTAACCCTTAAATGCATATTGTTGTCTAACTGCAACATACCATGAAATTGAATATAATAATAATAATATTGTATCAATTCATGATGTGGTACATAAATCACAAACTGCACAATGTATTTTATAATTTGACTGTACTTTTTTTGATTTTTTAACTTTAATTTTTCGCAGGTGGTCAGTGCGCACGTATATTTACATTTCGTTTCATGTAAAATTTGTTTATTTTCTAAAAAAAGTATACAAAAATTCTATTTGTTATATATACATCAATATTTCAAGGGAAAGCAAATGAACTTTGTAATATGAATCTAATATTTGCAAAAAGTGTGTTTTTATGTATGTTGTAGATCTGCAACTCTATGCACTTACTGCACATTACACATTCTATGATTTTAGTATAAATTCTTGTATTACTATAGATGACATCTCTGAACGATCGAGAAATCGAGGCGTATTTGGATCAAATTTTAGACGGAGAACGATCAGAAGATGATCTAGAAGTTGTGTACTATTTTTCCACAACACTCACTAAGTACCTAGACTCAAAGATGTAACGCACAAGATTAGCACCTAGACCTAAGCTCCTAAATATCCTACGAGACTATCACACTAGTTAGCTGAAATAAAACAATTATACTTTATCAATGATACTTGCGATTTTGGGTATTCGCTTTATTCCTGGTGTTACTTTCAATTTTGCACTTTTACACTAATACTGGAGAACCTCGTAAGGATCGCAGTATTTACAATTTCTTACACTCTTACACTAATACTGGAGGGCCTCGTAAGGATCCTAGTATTTTACAATTTCTTACACGCTAGCAATTCACACTCGGTACAAGACTCACAACTGAAAACGCTGCCTTCACTAAGCTGGCAGCTTATATACAATTTTTCTAATACTAACCACATATCATACCAAAATATAACATACAATAATATATTCACACCAATTGTGTGTATGATGTATGTGTTTATGTACACGATAGATGCACTCCCCATGAAAGCTACTTTTTAATATTCACACACATGAGTAGTCCGCGTGATTTTAGTTATCATGTATGTTTACACAAGTATACTTACGTAAGTGCAGAACTACGAATTGTGTGGGAAAGTGCTTTGTCAGCATTTCCACACCCAACTGCAACTCAGTTGGCGCAATGTTCTGACATTCCACAATTATAAGTAATATTAGTATGAAGTTGTATATCACAACTTCGAGCAATGTTGGTATCTGTATTGACAAATATGTAGTTCCCAATTTCGGGAAATATGTCGCGAGGCAAAATATGCATATGTGCATATTTCATATTTTGGCTCGCAACATCCCTCCCTTCTCTCAGGAAGAAAAAATTATCATTATGAAATAATAATAATTTTTTCTTATAAGTAAAAAGTTAAAATTATACTTATTTTGTAAAATTAGGAACAATTCAAAATGTATGATACTATGAGGTATAAAATACGAAATATTCTTTACATATATGGTTACTGGTAATTCGGTGATTATGGTGCCCATGATGACGATGTGTTTCCTGCTAGTTGTTGTCTGCTGTACTTAGCTTTTTTAATAGTTTTGTTGCGGCTTTTGTTGTTGAAGTCTAATGATGAAAACAGTAACTTCTTCTTTATCAACGTTCAACTTTTCTTTCGGCAATTAGAGCGAGATTATTTACATTGGGTTGATCTTCTAGCTGTTTTGTCATGGAAGCGTTATCCGGATTATTATCTTGGCTTAGGTGAAAGTTGGTGTGGTATGCTTGTGGGTTGATGCTGGTGTCTAATGCGTCCATTGGTTTGATTCGACAGAAAATTTTTTCTGTTTTTTTTTTTAAAGAATGGTTTGAACAATAGCTTGCAAAAGGGGGTTTGTGTGTACCGCAATGCTAAGCAATATTGTCGATGTGAAACTCTGTACTTCTGGTAAAATGTTTAATTATTGGAGCAATAATGAATATCTAATTTTGGTTCTGTTGCTTATCATTTTCTTCTGATGTGGATCAAAATCCATTGTCACTGATATATACAGTAGCTGCAATATTTCTTAATACGAGTAGCTTTGGTTGCAAAGCTATTATTGTCGATGTCTCTTTCCTACGCCGCGCTGGTTAGATACGCCAATGTTTTTGGTTGTAAATTTTATTGTTTTGTAAGTTTGTTATAGGTACTCGCTGTACTGGGCCTGCTTTGTTTTCTGTTCTGAGTTTATTTGTTCTTTACTGTCTCAAGGATAGTTTTGTGTCATCATTTTCTTGGTTGTTACTATTGTTAAAGCTGTTAATGTTGCTGCGTTGGCATCTCAAAATTTTACTGTATGAGTTGATTTTGGATTCTCGTGGACATACTGCTGCTCTCTTGTGTTTATAGGGGAATTACCAGATTCTTTTTCAATAATAGATCACTTACGTCTACTATATATATTATAACTACTATATCTACTATATCACTTATTTAGTTAATTTTTCTTATTAAGATTTAGATATTTTCTTATATACCATATAAAAATGATTTTTTTTTATCTATACTTTATAATCTATACTTAATTTTTTTAAAGGTAATAAAAATGCATTGTTGTTTGGTACAAAAATATAGTGACAACATTGCATTTTCTCTTCATGGTTGCAATGACCAACTTTTCGTACTTGTAGGTGGTACGATTTTCAATATTATTTGTTGAAAACGGAACGTATTTTGTACATATATTTCATCTTATTTTTACGTATATATATTTTTTTTTGTAAATTAAATAATTTTTTTTTTATTTTATTTTATTTTTTTTTTATTCAACCTAGCTACCTATTGACTATTTATCATATTCCGTCATATAAATCCTAACGTGTTCTTACTATACTGTATTAACTGTATATTTCTAACCCTCTAGTTGTCATTTCCTTAAAATATTGTATTATTTTTGGATGCATACTCTATACTTATCCCGCAAAGTGCACATGAGTATCCACACACCGAATTACAATTCAACACGATGAATTGCAACAGATGTCTTTATACGCATGAACACTGAGCCTACCTCTTTCTAATTTGCAAAATATTCTACATTTTTACATTAATTCCATAACTTATTGTGTTTCATATCTAAATATTTTAGTTCTTCTTTGCTATGACCCTTATTATGTCTTTCTATTTTGTCTTAATATTTTCGAAAAATTGTATGTACATATATTTGTTTTTGGTGTTCCAGAGTTGATACTTTATCCACAGTCTTGTACTTTCCAATTTCGACTTCAGCTATCTCTTTAGTGTACCTATATTTCTCGAGGGACCCTATATTCTTGTTCGATAATAATGGAGAAAATTTTAGTATTTTAATGTATTTTTTTTATATATCAATTTTTTATTTTATTGTTGTCAAAAATGAAGTATTTAAGGGAAAGGAGAAAAAAAAAAGAATAAATAAATGTAATTCTAATACAATGCCCATAATTGTCAGTCGATTAAATTTATTTCCATATATCTATGGTCAGCATATTATAAAACGTTACTTGATTCATGATGTATTATTACTATTTTTTCTTGCATCTAGAAATTGTTTATTTTAAAAAATATCCTTATATGATGGAATTATTTTAATTATCATGTTTAGGAATTTTATACTTTCATACCCAAAACCAAAAATTTTCATAGTTGTGCATTTGCTTGTAATTTGATTCTTGTATATCTATATGCTTTATTATTTTGAGTATCGTTCTAACGTTATTGTACAGGTGCTGTATTGTTATGAATTTTGTTTAACATGGTCAACCTGCTGTTAATTTTATTATTATTTTGTAGTAGTATGTATTTTGTTTAGTCTGAAATTTTAATTCTCGTGTATTCTTGTTGTGTACATTTCGTTCTCGTGCTTTTATGTTTACTCGGCATTATGTTATTGTAGGGTGTTTTTGTACAGGTTTGGATCATCGAATTTAATATTAATCTAATTTTGGGTGGAAGGGTTTTATTAAATTATTGTGTGAAGCTTAACTAATAGCTCTTACGTTACACTATTGTATTTTATATCTTAACTGAATTGTTTGTTTTTTTTTTCTGCGACAAATAATATTAATTCGTTAAACTACTATTACTTATTGATAAAAATGTTTTAGTAAGTTGTTATGGTACCTTTTACCATTTTGTCCGATTTTAATAGTCGTTGTTGCTGGACTGTCCACATGTATCACTTCGTATGGTCCAGTCCAGATGGGACTAAATTTATTTTTCGTACTCTGATTTCTCAGTAATTCTTTATCACCCATTTTAAAAATTATAGGGTGGATCCCTTTGTCGTATTGAATTTTAGCTGATTTCTTTTCTTTGTCCTGATTTTCCCTTACTAACTCGTGTGACCTTTGTAGTTGGTATTTTCATACCTTATTTTGATCATCTGTATTGTACAGAGGTGATCTTTAGTTTTTAGGTTTGTCGGCATATCGATATTGAAACCGTATAGGACACTAAATGATGTACGTTTCGTCGAAGTATGTATAGTGTTATTGTGTACGTGCATCGCTGATGCTAAACATTGGTCCCCATTTGACCCATCTTCTTTAACAAAACTCCTAAGATATTCTGCTAAAGGTCTGTGGCTCCTTTCTAAAGAACCATTTGCTTGTGGATGGTACGGTGTTAGTTGGTACGATGTAGTTTTTTAACACCCAGCATCTCGCATGTATCAGAAAACAGTTTCGAAGTGAAATGTGTACCATTATCAGTCACAAAAATTTTTGGTATGTTATATCGCGCAATAACTTCGTTGTAAAACGCTTTTGCTACCGTGCTAGCTTCAGCATCTGGTATAGCTACACAAATAAAAAATTTGGAAAAATCATCTTGAAATGTAAGTATGTATTTGTTTCCAGATGTCGTCTCTGGAAGAATTCCTACCATGTCCATATATACCTTTTCAAATGTCTTAGATGGTGTATCAGTTAATATCATTGGCATTTTTGTGAGCCTTGAGCTCTTGTTAGTTTGACATTTTTTACAATTTTTAACATATTCTTTAATCTGGCTTCTCATATTTTTCCACCTGTACTGTCTTCTAATCCTGAAATAAGTTTTCAAAGCGCCCTGATGCCCTCCTAAAGGTGAATCATGGAAGTTGCGAAGTATCGTCGATATATCTTTTTCATCAGTGAGAAGTTCGGCATTCTTGTTCTCCTGATTTTCTGCATTTTCATCTAGTTCTAACTCGTCATCAGAGCTTTCATGAGGATCTTCTTCTTCTTTCTAAACCTAGAAATGCTTAAACATCTTTCTTATTTTTTGGCACAGGAACATTTTTAACACATTCCACCTTACCAGGGTCTGCTAACGCTCCATCCTCAGTGCATTTATGGCCTAGGTAAATTATCTCTTTTCGTAGAAACTGGCACTTTTTTGTATTTAACTTCAAGTTATGTTTACGTTAAAGTCCAAATACTCTTCGTCAACGCGACTCATGTTGTGCCAAGTTCCGACCATAGACGACGATGTCATCCAAGTAGACAAAACAATCTATACCTTGAAGTCCTGTTAGTACATGGTTCATTAGTCTTTAGAAGGTGACAAGGGCGCGTGTCAAACTGAAAGGCATTCTATTAAATTCATACTGCCCAATGCCTGTACTAAAAGCCGTTTTTTCTGTCAGCCTTTTCCATCAGTACTTGATGGTACCCTCTGTCATGGTGGGTAGTCAAGGGTAGTGAAATATTTGCAATGTTTTAGCTGATCTAATATTTCATCTATTCGGCGAATTGGAAAAATTTGTTTGATTGTGGTGTCGTTTAATTTTCTGAAATCTATCGCTACCCTCCATTTTCTTTTGCCATCTTCTCCCGCTTTCTTTGAAACTAAGAATTTTGGAGAATTCCAAGGAGATGAGCTGGGAATAATTACTCCATCTTCCAACGTTTTACCTGCCTATTGATTTCTTCTTTGTGCACGTTTGATAGTATGTACTGTCTATGATTGGTTGACACCAGATCTGTCTTTACTGGTATTGTGTGCATAACACCTGCTGTATAAGACAATCAATCGTCTTCTAAGATAAATAAATCATGGAATGACCTAAATATGTAATGACATACATCTCTTCCGAGTTACGATTCCCTTGGCGGTGCGAATATCGGCGACACGTACATGAGAATCGGGACCAATATATGTTTTTTGCACTCGTTCGAGTCTCCATTCGTTCGGAGGTAAGTGCTCTTTACGTATGACTACTAAATCGCCGATGCGAATGTCATTCTTTGGTGACTGCCATTTCGTACGTTTATGCAGTTCCTTAAGGTACTCCTCCTTCCACCGTAGGCAGAAGGATTGGTGAATTACCTTAAGGCGTTGCCATCTATTAATCACACTTAAGGGTTGGTCTGAGACATTAGGCTCGGCCGGTGCCAATAAAGCCGAACCGATCAAAAAATGACCCGGTGTAAGGGGGGATAAGTCTGCAGGGTTGTCAGACATAGGACTTATAGGCCTCTAGTTGAGACATGCCTCTATGCGGGAGAGTAACGTGCTAAATTCCTCAAGAGTGTATTTCAGATTGGGTGGAAGCTTCTTCAAATGGGCCTTGAAGCTTTTAACACCAGCTTCCCATAGCCCTCCCATATGGGGAGCTCCAGCAGGAATAAATCGCCATTCCAAATCCTGATGGCTATGGGAAGATTCTACGTGCTCACGTATGTTACGTAGAAACCTTTCGTTCTCAGCTAGCAGAACACGAGAAACACCAACGAAAAAAGTTCCGTTGTCGGAAAATATTAACGACGGACATCCACGACGGGAAAAGAAACGGGTAAATGCCGCAAGAAATGTAGGCGTGGTCATGTCACTCGTTGCTTCCAAATGTATTGCTTTCGTGGCAAAACACACGAATACGCAAACATAACCTTTTGTGATACGGCATGCGCGACCAATATATGCCTTAATATCAAACGGACCGGCGAGATCTACACCAGTCGTAGCAAAGGGTTTTGAGAGAGAGGTACGTTCGGGAGGTAACGCTGCCATTATCTGTGAATAATGCTTCTGCTTCTCAAGTACACATATTTTGCACTTGTGTACCGTAGTCTTCACTAGGTTCTTTAATTTTGGAACCCAATACTCTAATCGGATTAGACGCAAAAGCAGCTGATTAGCGCTGTGCATGGATACCAAATGCACAAACTCGAGCAACAATCGAGTAAAACGTCCAGCATATGGGAGAATTATAGGGAATCTCTTTCTGTAAGAGAGAGCCGGGGAATGAACCAATCGTCCATTCATTCGCATTATTCCACTTGAATCGAGAAACAGATTAAGCGGGAGTAGATCACTCTTTCGTGGAATTGCGATCTTTTTGGACAAATCAGCGTATTCATTGGAAAAATGCCGCATTTGGCACAACACAATGAGCTTATTGCGGATGAAAGCTATCTCTCCAGACGAAATGTTTAGGGAATTGAAACAATATTGGCCTCGTTTAGATGGGTTACAATTGTGATAAAATCGCAATATATATGATATTACGCGAAGTGCGCGTGGGAGAGTGGAAAACCGATCTAAAGTGTCATCGTTTTCAGCTGATCTAACGAAATGTGATTTGATCAACTTGGTTTCGGGAATATTGGCCAAATCGAGATTTGGAGTTGTGTTCGGCCAATTTGGGCGTGGCATCTTTAACCACGATGGCCCCTGCCACCATAGTTCATTATCGGCAAGTTCCTTTGCGGTGACTCCTCGTGTAGCCAGATCAGCGGGATTTTCACCAGAGCAAACATGAGACCAGTTTGAGCTACCCATCTTTTCAACGATGGATCATACACGATTTGCCACGAAGGTCGTCCAGTGACATGGTGGTTTATTAAGCCATGACAGCACGATGGTCGAGTCTGTCCAAGCGAACAAAGTATATGTCGCAATTCGTAGCTGCGGGATAACGGAATCCATCACACGAGCGAATAAATCTGCTCCGCACAGTTCCAGACGAGGAAGCGATAGGGTTTTGACGGGAGCGATACGTGATTTTGCCGCTAACAAATGGGTTTAAACTTCACCCGTGGGATATTCCATACGCACGTATACTGCTGCTGCGTAAGCTTTCTCAGAAGCATCGCAAAAGTCATGAAATTGCAAGCTGCAGTCGAGTGAAAATTGAACGTAACGGGGAATGCGTATGGCTGTCAGATTCAGGTAATCTGACAAAAATTGTTGCCGCTTATGAAGTGTTAAGGGCTTAATCGCTTCATCCCAGTCTGTATTGTCGAGCCATAATTGTTGCATTAATATTTTTGCAACAATAATCTTGGTTGCCAACCATCCGGCAGGCTCAAATAATTTGGCAATCATTGATAAGACCTCGCGTTTTGTAAAGAAAGCTTTATTTGGGAGGGGTATTAGGGAAAAAAGAAGCAGTCAGAGCCGGCATTCCATTGCAGTCCCAGGGTTTCTGAATCCAGTATGTGATTTGAGGGAATATTTGCTAGAACGTCTTGATGGTTCGACGTCCACTTCCTGAATTCAGCTGATTTCGTGCCGTGATAACTTCGGTCAGTGTATCAGCTCCGGCAAGTACGTAATCTACGTACATTGAGTGCTTCAAAATATCGGAAGCAAGCGGGTTATCCATTTCATTCTCATGCGCGAGTTGCAAAAGAGTTCGTATGGCTAAATATGGACCACAGTTCACGCCGAAGGTAACAGTTTGCAGCTCAAATACCTGAAGTTCTTCATCTACAGATTTTCGAAAATATATGCGTTGGTATGGGGTTTGCTTGGGATGCACGAGAATCTGTAGATACATTTTCTCAATATCGGCGTTAAAAACGAACCGATAAAACTTCCATCCATCAAATGTGATTGAAGTATGGGACCGGTACATAATACGTCGTTAAGACTTTTGCCACTAGAAGAACGGCTCGAGGCATTGAAAACCACACGAAGTTTCGTGGTGGTACGGTCGGGCTTCACCACCGCATGATGAGGAAGATAATATGATAAAGAGGGAACTGAGCTATTACAAGCGATTCTCTTCATGTGCCCAAGATCGAGATATTCGGCAATAACTCGATCATATTCGATCTTAAGTTGGGGATTCTTAAGTAACCGTACTTCGTTACCAAAGAATTGAGCTCGCGCCGAATTGCGCGACTCTCCTATTGACAACTCCTCGGGAAATTCCCTTTTAAAGGGCAAGGACACAACAAAACGGCCATCTTTATTACGAAATGTGGATTTCTGGTAAGATTTTTCACAGTACAAGTCTTCGGCTGACTTGGCATTGGTTTTTGGGAGTTCTTCGATCTCCCAGAATCGGTATATTTGACGATCGAGACTTATTTCATTATAAAATGACAAAACTGGTCCATGCTTTAGGGGGTTTGCATAACGACCAGTGATAATCCAGCCGAAAACTGTATTTTGGGCAATCAGGGTACCAAGAATGCCCTTGCGAATACCTTCTTGTAGTATGGATAGGTAGATGTCTCCACCGAAAACCAGGTCTACTGGGGAACTTCTATGCAGATTTTCACCTGCTAACCGTAAGCCTGCTAGTTCCTTACGTAAGTTAGCAGATATGGTACAAGAAGGTAATTTTCCTGTGAGTTTGGCTAATACAAAGGCATCCACTTTAATCGTGACGCTGGGGTCAACTGGAGAACCGATCTCCAACGAACACATTTTTGACGAATGCGCTGTAACGACCTCATTTAGGCTCGTAACCGTCGTCCGTACTTCGCAAATAGGGGACGCAACCTATTTCGCAGCCGCTCAGACATAAACGTAGCTTCCGAACCGGAATCGATAAGCGCTCGAGCTATAAAGGAGTTGTTGTGGTGCCGAATGTGTACCAGGGCTGTTCCCAATAGCACTGCATGGTTTTGTGTCGGATGGCTTGTAGAATCCAAAGACTTTTCGTGTTTTTCTTGTGTAGCAAGTTGTAATTGGGATGCAAACGCATTGTGAGCTTATTCCGCTGACTTTGTAGTGGGAGTAACTACAGGAGTTGCGTCGCGACGGGAGTCAAGGGGTTCGGCTGTCCTATGAAGCAATGAATGATGCCTCTTTTTGCATGATGAGCAAGTAAATGGGCTCTTGCACTTACTAAAATCGTGGGAATTGGCAAAACAATTGGAACAGAGCTAGTGCCTTCTGACGACATTATAACGTTCTTCTATTGACAACTTTAAGAAATCGGGACATGAGCGAAGAGGATGTGAATTTCTGCATAGTGGGCAACTGCGAGTCACAACGTTGTTGTGATAAATGCCGACCTTCTTGGAAGCCGTTGGAGGACTGTACGATCGCCTAGGGGGGTCGAACCGACCGTGTTGTCGATTCGCGGGCTGGCTAAATGGCCGACTCTGTGGCTGAGTTGCCGAGAACCACTTCTGATATCGGAGACCGATTCCAAGGTCTGATACCGTTCTGTTAAAAAGGCGTCGAAGTCACTCCACTTCGGGATTTCTCGTTTATTTTTCAGAGACTGCTCCCGAAGAAACAGAGTCGTGTCGGGAATCTTCGTCGAACACAAATAGACGAAAATTGCATCCCAATGAGAGGTGTCAATCTTCAACAGCATCAGATGTGTGATGCTGTCGTTTATCGTGCTGTCGTTGTAGTCTTTTCAGGTTTGGGCCGGTTTCTTGGGTTACCGCCTGGAGATTGAAAAGAGATTTCAACTGTAAGTTGACGAGAATCCTCTTGTTTTCATATCTCTCCTCGAGATTGTGCCATGTTAGTGCGAAGCCATCATTTGTCAAGGGAGTAGACTGAATGATATTATGTGCTTCGCCTCGGGTTTTCTGAAGCAAGTGGTATAATTTTTCCACTGGCGACAGCCGGGGGTTATTGCGATAAAAGGCCGTAAACATGTCGCGAAAACTTGGCCATGACACATAATCGCTAGAAAAGCATGCTGTATCGCATGGAGGCAATTGAATGGAGGGGAAGGCACGCTCAATATTATGGAGGAGAATGCAATAGGTGGAATAAACGGATGAGCGAATGGAATTGATTGGAAGGGATAGGAATAGGGATAAAGTGAACATGGAATAACAAGCAGATCGATAGGGTTGCCAGACCATCCATCCACTCATTCACTCCAGTTCACTTTGGGAGTCCGCGTATCTTTTGCTGGCGTAGACATAGGGGAACATTACAATTTCGATGGAGGAACGCATGCAGGAAGCAGCACGAGGATAACACCACGAACGGGATGGCAATAGAACGACTTCTTCAATGCGGATGTTTTTCGATCTTCAGAAAAATGGTTGCTAAGCTCGACAATAGCGGTAAGTGATTAAGTTCAATGAGTGTGGTTCAAAACTCCTCACGGTAATAGGAGCCATTCAGTCTAATGTAGGGAAGTGACAAAAATCCTTAGGGAGAGATGACATATGTTAAATGATGTGTGAAACGAATGTTGATTGCTAAATGTGTTGATTGATGAATACTGATTGTGGGCTGTTGATTGATGACTCTTGAGTGATGACTGTTGATTGTTGAATGTACGTATCTCATCAAAATAGTGTAATAAATGTATCAGATCTACTTTTAGAATAGTGATCTGCCAGAACTTGCTGTGGGTATTTCCAAAGTACACAATTTACTCTTCCTTCCGTCGTAGACAGAAGGATTTGTTGAGTGTATACAGATATAAGATCTGGTCGTAGACCAGATTTATGGGAGATATATATCTTTCTTCGAGATTTTAGATTTGAGGGATTGGCAGAACAGGTAATGCTTCCGTGTGAGTGAGTGTTACGGGTTCATGATAGTTCGATCGTCAACTCGGTTCATGAATATGCAGCAAATAATGGGGAATACGGGATTATACATATTGTGGTCCTTCGAGCCGGATCGGCTCACAACGATTAGTAAGCAAATCTTGCCATCCAGGTACGTGTATTGTCTATACTTCGTATACATTACACAGGATTTGGGTACAAATCTCCCCTGCATATATCGTATGCAAGAAATATATCGAGGTATTAGTTGTTTCACCAAGTGACTTCTCACTCTAATATAAAAAATTATCTCTACGAGAGTTACAAATACGTATATTGTTTTGCACAACAACTAATGGAAAGACTATTGAATTTCGTATTCTTAGTTTTGGTTTGGTTTGGTTTGATATACATACAACTACACTTCCCCAACATAAATTGTTGCTTTTCCCTTACGATCATTAGTATATTGATGATAATAAAAGTCATTACGAACATCTGGTTTGCAATATAGAAACAATTGCATACATATTTCGTTTTATTTCTAATTTGGGTTTGTTTTCTATATTCAGAAGAACAACCACTGTGTTTTTGCACAAATTCTCTTGTTATTATTCGTTGTTGTTGACATAAGTACCCGTCATTTATATTAAATCTGCCTTCGCTCTTATATACATAAACATCAACAACAAACAAGTACATCCAAAATCAAGCAAGAAAGGTATTTCGTCATTATAAAATAAAATGTTTTTTTTTATCTGTTAAGGAGCTGTTAAGAAGCGGTACAGAGAGAAAAGGAGTGCAGCGAGACGTGTTTTCAGGCGCAAGAAGAGGGAGTTGAAAAGACGCGAGTGTGAGGAGATAGAGATGTGCGGCGAAGATCAAGTGCCTTAGTGCAGGTTTAAATCCCGAAGCCTCTTCCTGCCGTGATGGAAATGGAAATCCGATTACGGATGTCCAGAGCGTACTGAGTGTATGGAGGGAACACTACTTCAATTAACTGAATGGCGATGCTACGAACAATTCCGCCAGTGGAGGAGATTGCCTGAACACTTCAATTACGGATGATGGTGTTGATGTTTCACCTCCCGACCATGATGTGGTTAAAACAGCCATAATGTGGCTGAAGAACAACAAAGCAGCAGGTGCAGATGGCCTGCCTGCCGAGTTGTTTAAGCTGCTCACCAGCACGCAGCAGCTTATGAGCTGAATATGGTCGGGTGAAAGCATGCCCGATGATTGGAGGGTCAGTGTTCTCTGCCCCATACATAAGAAAGAAAACCCCACAATTTGCGCCAATTATCATGGCATAAGTCTCCTGAGCATCGCATACAGTGTGGCTTCATACCGAGAAAATTCACCATCGATGATATTGACATAATCGGTATCAACTCGCGAGCAGTAAGTGCAGCATTCTCTGAATTGGAACAAGGGTTAGAGTTTTCGAGAGAAAAGTTCTGAGCAGGATCTTCGGACCTATTTGCATTTATGGCGAGAATCGAGTAAGGTACAACGATGAGCTGAATGAGCTTTATGCTGAAATTGACACAGTCAGGCGAATCAAAATCCAGCAGCTGTGCTGGCTAGGTTATGTCTAGTGAATTGAAGAAGACGCTCCAGCGAAGAGGGTATTTAATTTGTCACTTTGAGGCAGACGAAGAGGAAGACCAAACCTCCGTTGGAAGGACCAAATGTTGGTCCTGGTGGCGCTTGGAATATCCAATTGGCGCCAGGATATTCCAAGCGAAGAACAGAGAAGACTGGCGCCGCAGAATATATTCGGCTTACATGGATCATCGGTTGTTATGGCCACATAAGAAGAATATATATATATATATATATATATATATATATATATATATATGTATGTATGTATATATATGTATATATATATATATATATATATATATATGTATATATATATATATATATATATATATATGTATATATATATATATATATATATATATATATATATGTATATATATATATATATATATATATATGTATATATATATATATATATATATATATATATATATAAATACATATATCCACTTTCATCTAGCAAAAAACGAAAGTGAAAGAAAACGGTGTGAGTTTGTCAAGATAGCCAAAATTGTCAGTCGCCATAAACGGTTAAGACAAATGTGACATAAATAATGTTTAGCCCCTAACATCGTCATAGGATGTGAAGTAACTAAGCGAATGTCCATATTGAGGAGGATTACAAGCATACGGCAAAAATGTATATATTAGAAATATATATCATCTTTGCATACGATATCGTGCGGTACACTATCTATCGTCGTATTTATGTTCGAGAATTCCAGGACCGCTTCCGGTTCTCTAGAACATTGCACGGAGTTCATATCACATTTGGAATGTCAGTCTACCTCTTCACCGAGCGCTGGAAGCAGAGAGGTGCATTAGTGATGCTCAACAAAAAATGGGTAAGAGTTTTTCGAGAGATAAGATGAATTGGAAGGTGGAACGTTGAGTTAAAGTCGTTTTAACCAGTAACTTCGGCTAGAACTTTCAAATCACTATTTTGTAGTCTCTTAACGTGTTTTGCCTTTCTATCGTAGATATCAGGGCTCTTAGAAAGTATAAAAACCAATGCTGGTCGTAGACCAAGTGTATACAAACAATTAGTCAACATATTTGACAAACCAAACTGAAAGGTGCCGAGTTGAAGTGTGCTGTGGTAAATCAGTATCAAGCACTAGATTTGCTAGAACGAAATTTTGGGTGGGCGATACCTTATGATAATGAGCCTCGAGGCTGAAAACCTGCTGCAACAATATCATGTATCAGCAACAATAACAAGCCACAACGGTTAAATATAACATACATTTAACCGTTGTGGCCCTGAAAAGGCTCGTACGTACAGTGCGCAGAAATTTATACATTCTCAGCTCGTAAAGCAAGAAAGCAGAAATGGGGATGCAAAATTGTCTGTATTGCCTTAGTTGAAAATGTTTGAACGAAATTTGGGTTCATGATAGTACGATAGTTCACTCTGTTCATGAAAATATACTTTAGTAAATAATGAACAATTAAGATCTGCGAGTCTTCATATGCATGTAAGCTATGCTAGTACATATGTAGCTTCATTTACGTAGAATTCAGTCAATTGAAACGTTCAATTAGGATAACTGAACACAATAAGAGAGGGATGTATATGAGGGTCAGATTCAAAGAATCTGACAAAACATTGCTATATAATGTGGGTGTGGATCCGGTCAGTATGTCCCGGTGACATTGTCGCATTTCCGCGACAATAAATATGTGGGGCGAGTAGTAGGAGGAATAGATTGCATTGGCATTCGTGTATGATTCTTGTTGGAAAAACGAGAGTGATGATTGGAGAATACAGCCGTAAGCAGGGTAAGTAGTGATATCGACTTCTATGAAAGGAGTCGCATTCTCGATTTACAAAATCTGTAAGATTTAAGGTTCGCTTCAAGTTAGAAGATCGAGAATTTATGGCGATTGTGCTTCATATTCGGATTGGGCCGTGTTCGGTGAAGAACTGAATGCACTCGTCTTCTTGACAAACCTACCAAAGACTTTGGTGTGTAACTCTGTAAGAGTATATAATGTCGCCAAGCAGTTTACGTACAAATCACACTTTCGCACAAGGGATATTCTCTCATCAACTGTAATTATGGAGAGCTTCGCGTATTTGCAAGTGACTATTTATACTTCTTCCGCTTCCAATATGAATTAAACAACATTTTTCTATACTTAGCTAGAATGTGAAAATCTGTGATTCGAGAAAGAATGTAGTGTTATGGTAAGTCAACGTAGTTAAAAAACGAAATAGAGAGGCCTCTAGTTGAGGAACCACTAGGTACTAGACGATATGAGCATAGATTTTGTCAAAGTGGCTTCACTGAGGAATGAGTTTTCAAATGGGTCAACGACCATGTTCATAACCCCTGTTGCCTTAACACGATCCATAGGAGTACAGCAGTAATGAAATGATACTCGGTACTGTATGGACTCTGGACGTGCAATCACGTAGAATACACAGGAATTAATTATTATGGTCATAGAATATTAACGCAGAAAAAAAGGGACACTTTCTAGACTCATATAGAATCCAAAAGGAGCTCAGGTGCGTGCCGTGAAACGACTTGTCAATATATCTGCCGGATGTATCCAATTTACTGCACAAGACCTGTAAGGTCGAACTTTCTTTTTCGGAGAAGGAGTTGAAGCTTGTGCAGAATTGCATGTCATTTTTGTATTGTGCCTCACCCGGTACAGCAGGGAATGATGCCGTTTTCCACAAAAACGGCACGAGAGATGGCTGTAGCACTCTGCAAGAGTATGCGAAGTCGCCATGCAGCTAACGCAAAGAGAGTATTGTTTGCAATGGAAATTTTCTCGTCCATTCTAAGTTAAGATAATTTTTCACATTGTCGGAGGGAATGCATGCCCCTACATAACGGGCAGCAAAACTTTGCAACATGGGAGTTGTATGAATCACTTTCAGAAAAGTTTTTCATGGAAGGAGAAGACTAATCCGAAATGTCTTGGCTTCGGCCGATGCCGATTTTATTGTAGAACGATGGAATCGTTCTACTGCATTGCGGTGGCTGAAATGGTCCGGTAATTACCCAGCCAAAGACCGTGTTCTAAGCAATCAAGGAACCCAAATTGCCCTTACAAATTCCTTTTAGTATTACGGATGCGTAAATATCGCCACCCAGAACTAGGTCTACAGGAGAGCACTTGGTCAAATTTACATCTGCAAGCTGTAGGCTAGCCAGCTGTTCACGGAAATCTTTGGTTATCGAGCAAGAGAATAATTTTCCTGTCATCTCATACAGAATGAACGTATCAACTTTAACTGCAAATTGGGAGTCGATCGGAGAGCCGATCACCAACGAACACATCCTCGAAGAATGTGTTGTCACTACCTCGTTCAGGCCAGTGACCTCAGTCCGAATGTCACAAGTAGGGATGTGCAACCTATTTTGTAAACGTTCAAACATCAATGTAGCCTCCGATTCCTAGTCGATCAAAGCACGAGCTACGAAAGTTGTTTTATTATGCTTGATATTTACCAGCGCGGTTCCACATAGGACCGTACTGTTTCTCTCTGGATGATGTTTGTTGTGCGACGTCGCATTACGTCCACCTTCTGACACAGCCTTCAGGTAGTATGTTAACGACAGCCGTGAATTTTCAGCAGCAGTAGCTGATGTTGAGGGCCATTGTTATTAGTCCGTGCTGGCTGCATTCTCAACGCTGTGTAATAGGGAGTGATGCCTTTTTACATGCGAAGCATGAATATAGGCTTTTTCAGGCACTGTACTCGTGAGAATTTGCGAAGCAATTCGTACAGAGTTTGTGCCTTTTAACTACGTAGTAGCGTTCTTCCACAGATAGCTTGAGGAAATCAGGAAAATTCGTAAATATTGCGGTTTTCTACATATTGGGCAATTGAGAGTTGTGACATTCACGTGATATGAGTGTATATTTTTGGAAATCACCGAGGAGTTTTTTGGACGCATGGGAGAATTGGATCGACCGGGTTGCCAAGGGTGGTTGAATTGCCGATTCTGCGGCTGGCTAGGTTGCCGAGAGCCACTTCGTATGTCCAACACCGATTCAAGCGTCTAAAAGTGCTCGGTTAGAAATGCGTTGGATGCGTTCCACATCGGAAATTCCTGCTTATTCTTGATGGACTGCTTCCACAGACTCAGGATTGTGTCTGGCAGTTTCGTGGAGCACAGATACACGAAAATCGCGTCCCATTGACTTGTGTCGATATTTAGCAACTGCAAATTTGTTATGCAGTCTTTTATAGTTCTCTGTAAGCGTTTGATGTTGGATGGCATCGGAAATTGTAGTACATTCCCCCAGGATATTTAAATGCCCGTATCCTGGTTGAGCCCAGCGTGAAGCTATATTTAGTCTAATTACCTATATAAGCGCTCTCTGCTTGTCAAATAGATCCACACGGAGTAGATGCAATAGCTAGTAGAGTGCTTTTGACGGGGTAGTTCTTAAAGCGCCTGTTGTCAACACAACACATGTCCTTTGAACCTTGTCTATTAGCCGTCTGTGTGCCTCCTTATTTAAGGATTCCCACCAGACTATCACTTCGTAAAAAGAATTGGACTGACGACCGCGCAGTATAGCCATGATACGATTGTAGGGCTCGTCCCCGATCTTTTGCCTATGGCTTTCTTACAGAAATAGAGTGCTGCAGTTGCTTTACGTACTCTTTCCTCCGTGTTTGGTTTCCAGTTAGCTTTGGGCTAGTTCTCCCAATTCTAGATAAGGTAAAAATAGGTCTTTTATGCTTTCTAGCAAAAGGACTCAGTTTTGGCAGGCTTGATGGCTAGACCATTTGTATTGGATTGATAAAATTTGGTTCATCACTTCAGTGATTGTATTTAAATATTTTCCCGATGCCACAAGTGCCACGTCATCTGCATAAGCCACCGCTTTGCAGCCCGTGGCCTGTAATGATATGAGAACTTCATTGATGGTTAAGTTCCACAAAAGAGGCGATAACACGCCCCCATGAGGGGTGCCCTTAATCGCAAACCTACTAATATATGATATACGCAATTTTGAGTTTATCACTTTTTGCCTTAGCAACAGACTAATTAATCTAATAATAGGTTTATACACCTTAAGCATAGCAAAAGAGTTTTCGACTGCTTCTGCGTTGATGTTATTAAAGGCCCCCTCAATATCTAGAAAGGTTACCAGACTATATTCTTTGCAATGCATAGATGTTTCGATCCTCTGCACAAGTGCTTGGATGGTTGTCTCAACAGATTTCCCTTTGTAATACGCAAGTTGCAATAAAAAGATATTATTAGGATCTATGGAGCCCTTTATGTGGACATCAAGTAGCTTTCAAGGGCTTTTAATTAGAAAGATAATAATGATAATGATGATGGCTTCGAATGAGACGTTTTTCCGCCTTTAGGGATAAACATCACATTTACTTTTAGCCATGTCTTGGGAAAATAACATAGCCTTAGGCATGCAGAGAAGATTACCTCCAACCAAGGTGTTAAAAGATGTGCACACTTTTGCATGTCCGCGGGTATAATGCCATCAGGTCCTGGTGACTTGATTGATTATTTTGTGCGAGATGTCGTAGGTAATTTTATTAGGATTAACACTAGGAGTTCGGCCAAGGCTGTCCTCCAAACAGCCTGGAAAATGGGTATCAATTAGTACCCGAAGAGTTTCCATACTTGAAATAGTCCAATCACCATCACCCTTCATAATGAAGCTGGGTGTAACTGGATTCGTTGCGAGAATCTTTTGTAGGCGGCTTGCTTCTGAAATTTCCTTTATGTTACTACAAAAGTAATTCCATGGTAATATTTTTGCTTTCCTTATCGCCTTTTTAAACACTCGTTGGCTCTCCTTATAGGGTTGCCATTAGAGTGCTGATCTCTACCCACCACCACGGAGGTCTCTTCTTCTTTGGAGTCCTTCTAATTCGACAGGACGCTACAGTAGCTTTCTTGCAAGCTTCTGTAATTTGTTTAACAGCGGCCTCAAGCTGCTCCTCATTTTGCAGACTTGAGGGAGCCATGTGAGTGAGGGATTTATTTAGGGTGGCCCTATACTTATCCCAATTTGTGCGTTTCCTATTTAAAAATGCTATCTGCTTTTGTGGCCTTATATCAAGGTGGATGCTACTATACTTATGATCCGAGAAAGAGTATTCTTTGTCAATCCTCCATTCCTTAACTAGACAGTCCGAAGAGTCGTTTGTAAGGGTAATGAAGGTCGGTAATGATGTTCGCGAGAGTCAAGTTAGAATTAATAAAATATTCAAAAGTGACTCACCTCGATCGTTGTTGTCTGAGCTGCCTCAGATATAATGGTGTGCGTTGGCGTCGGCTCCCATCACCAGATTCGCCTCGCGTTTCTCCGCCCCCCTAACTACCTTCCTTATTATAGGGTGAGATGGGGACTCAGTATGATCGTGAGCCATGTACGCAGACGTCAGCCAATATATATGGGATTAATGATCTAACGCAATGATCACAGTGTCCTCGTCGCTGTAATCATATAGTAGGAATGCTTCGTAGATTTCTTCACTGAAATACATGATCGAGGCTTACCTGCATTTTGAACGTAGTATAGTCCATAGTTTGGAGAGTTTAGTCCTCGCACCTTGCTATCCAGGACCCAGCCATGTACGCAGACGTCAGCCAATATATATGGGATTAATGATCTAACGCAATGATCACAGTGTCCTCGTCGCTGTAATCATATAGTAGGAATGCTTCGTAGATTTCTTCACTGAAATAGATGATCGAGGTTTACCTGCATTTTGAACGTAGTATAGTCCACAGTTTGGAGAGTTTAGTCCTCACACCTTGCTATCCAGGACCCACGGTTCCTAAATTAAAATAATGTCCTCCACTTTATCGCTTAGGCGAAGGACAAGAGCAGCTGAAGCTGCTTTAGAGTGCTACAGATTAATCTGAACCACCCTGAGCATCTTCCTTTGTAATATTTAATACAGATGCCTCCGTCACCGTAGTATCGGTGTCCTGGCCGTCGTAGCATAATACGTTGTCCTCATCGGCTGGGTTAACTTCCACATTTCGGAAGACGTCACCAACTATCTCAGACATTGACAGCGTATCGCTGTGTCCATCACACGACATGTCCTCTACCGAGGCCAAACTTTCTTTCGTACCCCCTGGTTTTGACATTCTTTTTCTGCGTCTTTTTCATAGACATTCAAGGTGATTTGGGAGAAGCCATAGCTTGTCACCTCCCTCTGTTTGGCGAGTGGTGCCAGGCATTACTCATTCAGGATCACAACGATCTGTCTTGAGTTCTCCTTGGGCTCTCCTACCTTCACTTCCCTCGAGTCACTTGTGAACTGCGAGGGATTCGCGAGTCGTATATGGTCCAAGATCTCCTTATGATCTGACGGTTTCTGCTGGAATGCAGGTGGGTGACCTGGGTCTATTGGGGATCTGGTCTCTAAGAACGCCCTCAGGTCGTGCGTCAGGCCAAACCCCTCCAACATTTGCGATGGCCCCTCTAAAGAGATCTGATGATCGCTGATCCGAGCAGAACATTAGTTTGATGAGTCCTTGATACCATCCGACATCTCTGCAGCAAACAACGGGGCCAGGGTTCCTCGCCAGGATATCCATGTATATTCTAAGGAGACTCGACTCCACCTGACACCATTGCCTAAATGGCAGTGCTCCATCTTCATGATTCCTATCAAATTGTAGCATGCAGAAATTTGTGCTTGTGCTGAACTGAAAATAGAGAGTTTAATTAGTTTAAGAGTTAAACTGCGGCTGGCACGAATTCGACTTACTTCCAGCTCCTTTTGAGGGTGTTGCCATTTTTAGCGTGTGTGGAGATCATATAGATATTCAGTTTTCCATCTACGGCTAAACTAATGTTGAAGCGCATTGAGTTTTTCCCATCGGTTTATTAGGGATCTATATTCCGAGTTGGGTTCGGGCAAAGCCTTCAGTGGAGCCCCTCGGAAAAAGTTTTTTTTTTACAAGATCTTTTTTTTATTGGATCTTTCTAAAATTACTTAGAAACTAACAATAAGTAATCAAATCTTACAAACTAAATAAAATTATGTGATATTCCCAACGTTCCATCACAATTTGTTGAGTCGCGAGGTATAGTAATTTCACAGCATATTCAGTGTGTCTTTTCTCTTTAATCGACGATGCCCCGTGCTCAGCAACAATTGCCTAGCAAGGGGATTCGGATGACTGTGTAATTTTTGAATGTAGCTTCTGCAAGACATTGCAACTTCCTCAGAAATTGTGGGTACATTTAAATCTCGATGGATGTTAACGTTCTTCATATACCAAGGCGCGTTTACAATAATTCGCAAACACTTGGATTGTATTCGCTGCAATTTTTCGATATTTGAGGGAGATGCGGTGCCCCAAAACTGAATACCATAAGTCCAGATTGGCTTCAGGATTGCTTTATATAATAGCACTTTGTATTCGAGATTCAACTTTGATCTTTTGTGTATCAGCCACCATAACTGATTAATTTTAAGCTTGATCTGAGTTTTCTTTGCCTCTATGTGATTTTTCCAGGTCAGCCTTCTGTCGAGGTGAATACCCAAGTACTTTGTTGAGGAATATTGTGGAACTGATTGGCCATTAATTTTAAGTGGGGGACATGTATCTGGCCTTAGCGTGAAGGTTACATGTACGCTCTTTGATTCATTGACTTTTATACGCCATTTTGCTAGCCAGATTTCGAGAGAATCGATATGAGTCTGCAGCTTCTTAGTAGCTTCTATGGGGTTAGAGCGAGTGCACAATATTGCCGTATCATCTGCAAAGATCGATATAAATGTATAGTTATTGCTGGGCATATCTGTAGTGTATAAGAGATACAGTAAGGGGCCTAAAACGCTTCCTTGAGGAACGCCAGCGTGAATATCCAATGGATTTGTTGTGTAATCCTTGTGATGTACGAGAAATTGTCTTTTCGTGAGGTAGCTACTAAGCAATGAGGAGACATTTGCAGGCAGTAATAGTTTGAGTTTGTAAATAAGGCCATCGTGCCATACTTTATCGAAAGCTTGAGTGATATCAAGAAAGACAGCTGAGCAATACTTTTTTTCTTCAAAAGTGTTCCTTATCAGAGTTACAATGCGGTGGACTTGTTCTATTGTGCCGTGCTGTTTTCTAAATCCAAACTGATGTTGAGGAATCAGTTGGTTGAGATTAATAAATGGAGTTATATTCATGACAAGTAGCTTTTCGAATACTTTAGAAAGTAGAGGCAGGAGGCTGATAGGTCTGTACGATGCAACTTTTGTAGGGTCTTTTCCTGGTTTTGCTATCATAATAATTTTTGAAGTTTTCCAGCATTTGGGATAGTGTTTAATACGAAGGATAGCATTGAAAATGTGCATCAGATGAATTACTGAAGCCGGAGGTAGCTCTTTTATCATTTTACCGGTAATTTTATCTGGACCAGGTGATTTTTTTGCGTTTAAATCTTTATAAATTGCTTTGAATATGTCCTTTTTTTAATTTTGAGCGTTATTTAGCAAGGTTGAGAAGTTAATATTGGTAATGAGGACTGTGAAGAGGGTGGATTGGGTGTAAACACACTTTTTAGGTGGTTTGCAAAAGCCAAACCCTTCTCACAGTTGCTTCTAGCCCAATTACCGTCACTCAAACGGATGGGGGAATCAGTGAGAATTGGCCGATTTGAGTTTTTTGCTGATTTCCACAAAGAGTAGTCTGACGCTTCACCAGGTGTTAATTTCGCTATGTGCTCTTCTAACTCTTTGTTGTTTTTATTTTTTAAGGCTTGCTTTAACTTTCGAGTGCAGTGCTGTAGCTGTGTTTTCAGATTCGGTGATCTGAATTCTTGCCATTGTCTTCGGAGTCTTCTTTTCTGTCTTACTAGCAATTCAATATCGGCTGGTGTGTATGGGCTATAGTTTGATTGCTTGCATACCTTTGTGCAGGTGGCTGAGCTGAGAGCTAATGAGAGCAGCTGGTTGAATTTTTCGAGTGCTGAGTCTACATCGTGTCCATTTCTTAATACAGTACTCAGAGGAAGATGGGAATTTATATATTTCTTGAATTTTAACCAGTCTATTTTCTTTCTAACGCAATTACCTTGGGGGCTTGGTGATTTTATAGATATTACCGTGGGTGAGTGGTCAGATGATAGATCATAATTACACTCTGTGGAAATATTTTCCATCTGCAAACCTTTGGCGACTCCAAAGTCGATGAGATCGGGTATTTTCCTCTTGTCCGTCGGCCAATATGTCGGTTGACCATTTGAAATAACATCGTAGCCATGGTTAGTGATGATTGAACATAGTCTTCTGCCTTTTGGAGTTATTAAGCGGGAGCCCCAGTGAGTGTGTTTGGCGTTGAAATCGCCAGCAACCAAGAATTTGCTACCAAGAGTTGAGAAAAATTCTTTATATTGCTGTTCGGTAATACTGTATCTTGGGGGACAGTATATCGCAGATATTACTAGCTTAGAGATGTATTCTTCCAGACATATAGATGTTGCTTGCAAGTAGACGCTACTGAAATCTTCGAGAACATGATGTTTTATTCTGCTTTTTATCAATATGACAGTTCCACCGCGTGCCTTACCATGCGGATGATTTGTGGTGTACAGTTTGTAATATGGTATTTGGTAGCAATTTTTGTCAGTGAAATGGGTCTCAGATATCATCATTATGTCGATTTGGCTGGATTCAAGGAATTGAATTAGCTCCAAACGGTGCTGGCTTAAGCCGTTGGCGTTCCAGTGGCATATTTTGAGACAACTCATGGTCTGGATAGCAATGTTTGGAGTAACATCGATTGATTTTTCATCATTTCTTGCATCATTGTTTGCATTGAGTTCATGAATTGGTTCATATTCTGAATTAATGTTTGAAGCAAATGTTCAAGGGTACTTGGCTGTTGGGTGGGCAGTGAGTGTTTCTACTCATTATTTACATAGTTTTGTTGGTGTGGGTTTTGTTTTAACACGCTAGCGTATGAATTGGTTTGATTCTTGTTTGGGATTGCAGAGAAGAATTGTGTTGCATCAATATTTTGTCTCTTACTTGAGTTGGCTATCTGAGTTTGCTCAACTGGTTTTAGAGGTTGATTGCTAGCGGTGAAATTTAGCTTTAGGGTTGTATATACTGGGCAACCTCTATAATTTGCGGTGTGATTACCTCCACAATTGCTGCATTTTTTCATGCTAGCATCGCCTTTAGATTTTGGGCATATGTTTGATTTATGAAGATCTCCACAAATCACACAAACAGCTGGCAGGGTACAATATGTCTTAGTATGTCCATATTCTTGGCAGTTACTGCACTCAGGAGGTCCAGTTCTTATATGGGTATCTTCGATTGTTATTTTGCGATGCAATAAATATCGAATTTTATATATGGGGTGTACTTCACCTTTTTTTAGGGGGTTTGTTTCAGGCTGAAGCTCAATACGATATAACGGTTGAGGTATATTGCTCTTGTTGAGAATGTTGAATATTGTTTTGGCTTGAAACCCTTCTTCCTGAAGGGCAAGTTTGATTTCGTTAATATCAACGTTGGGTTCGTCGCCTTTGAGTACTACGATTAAGCCTTTACTACTTTTTAGCTGATATGTGTAGTAATTCTTTTTTACAGCATCAAATTCCGCAATTACTTTGCGATAATGAGTTTCGCTGTAGATTTGCACTTTCGTTTCCTCAATATGGCCTTTGCGAATAGGAACAACGTGGAAATTCTTTGGTCCTATAAGACTTGTAATTCTAGAAATCAACTTATCTGAGTTGCGTTCTCTTAAGAAAATGGGTGGGGTTTTGAAATTTTTCTTGGAGATAATATTTTCGTCACTTTCATCACCTGAAAGCAAAGCGTATCTATTTTCCGAACTAATAGGGGCAGTGTTCTGCTTTTGAATTTTTTTGAATTCATTTGTTTTGAATTTTGTGGACTTCTTTTCGCTTTACTACAGTAATGTAGCGATCAATTCCAGTTTGAACAGCAACTGGTTCTTTATTAGTCATCGCACTAGTTGCTTTAACTACTGGGTCATGCACTTCAGTAGAAAGGCCGTTATTTGTTTGCTTTGATGTTGTAGCTGTTGGTGTTACAGCAGGAGAAGCGCATTGTACACTCCACGGTATAGAGGGAGATAGTATATCACGAGAGAACAAATTATTTTTTTTGTCTGTATTTATTGTTGTTGCAAATTTTGATGTAGTGTTAGAGTGAGGAATATGTACAGGCAAAAGATTTGCACTGTTACTTTCACTTGTGCAGTGTGTATCAACTGTTTTTTTTTTATAATGCACTTATCGGGGGGGTTTGCGCGGGTGATTGCAAATTATTGTTTACACACACATTAACAGGCGATTGCCGTTGCCTGAGAGGAGAGCGCTGAACACTCATATTATAAACAAAATGTTTGCAAACGATATTATTATTTTGTTTTTTTTTTTTTTTTCTAAAAAAAAAAAAAAATCACCGAAATAACTCACTGAGTTTCTTAGCGTCTTTTCGCAAAATATTAAAAATTTTTTTTTTACCGAAAACAATCACTTTTCCGACTCTATCAAACACGTCCACTCTTATTGGTGACTTGCACGGAATTCTGACAAAAAGTGACATGGATTAACCGCTCTCATCTCGTTGGGGTCTTGAGAGAGGGGAGACAATGGTCTAGAGTTGTGCGCGGCGTCGATTCTACAGAGCGAAGTAGAAAACTCTTCGAAGTGGAATTTGTGATTGTCGGTAGTCTTCTTGAAAGGAGTCTTAAATCTTTTGAGTGCCGACTCCCATAGACCGCCCCACATGGGCGGTCGTTACAGAATTTGAGGAATTCTTTACTCATGGCTCTTTGAGTTCTAATAAAAGTTGTACCATTATCCGACATGATTTTGTGGGGCAGACCGCTTCTGCCAATGAATATGGCAAATGCGGCGCGGAATGCCTCTGTGGAGAGGCCGGAGCACAATTCCAAATGGCCTTTGTGGTAGCGAAAGGTACCGATAAGGTACACCATTGAGGGAGCAGAGCTGCAATAATCTGTGATCAGAACTTTTGTTTGTGGATGGTACAAACTTTGCATAGAAATATGCATATACTTATTTGGGGCTTAATACGAGGAATATAGAATTCTTGTCGAGCCATTCTGAACATGAGCCTTTGTTCTGCGTGTATGAGCAGAGTACGGAGAAACTCTAGATACAGAAAGCAAAATCGGGAATTTTCAGGAAGGATTCTGGGGTGGCGCTCATTATAACTATGACCAGAATGAGCCAATCGACCATTTACTCTCAAGAGATTTTCCTTGTCGAGAAAAGTCAGAACGTTTGTTGCTGGTTGTGGATGAGCTGAGGAGAGTGTTCAGCTCTTTTGGAAAATATTTCCATTGGGCTAACGAGATTAGCGGGTTTTTTGTGAAACGAATGTCGTCTTGCGAGAGTGAGGAATTCAAAATTGGAGGAGATTTTCGTAATTTACATACTCTGTTTTGGAAAAACGGAAAACGTAAGAAATCACGCATAGCGCCCATGAAAATGACGAGAACCGATCGAGAATGTCGGTATGGTCATTTATCTTGAAAAAAACCTCCACTTTCCTTTACTCGGAGGTCAAAGTAGTGGGAACTGTTGGTTTTGGCCAGGTTTCTTCAGGGTGATGAAGCCATGCAAGGCCATTCCAGCAAAGAGTATTGAACACAAGGTCTTGGGGCTTGCATCCAAGTGTACTCAAATCAGCTGGGTTTTCGCTGCTGATGACATGGCGCCACATGGGGTGGTTTATCTAGCCATGCGAGAACGATGTGAAAATCGGACCAGAAAAATTTGTCTGAGAATTCGACATTAAGGGTTTCTCTAATGGACTTGGTTAGGTGCGAAAGTAAAACGGAGCCACACAATTCCAATCGCGGTAAGCTGACCGTCTGCAAAGGTGCAACTTTTCCTTGAGCCACCAGTAAATGACAGGATATTTGTTGATTCAGGTCCATTGATCGTATGACAGGGCTGCACAATACGCTGAAGCGTCACAAAATCCATGAAGCTGGATTCGCTTCTTGGGAGGGAATTGTACTCATCGAGGGATTTCGATGAGACCAATGGACGAAATGTTCTCCAGAAATATATTCCATTTGATGAGCGATCTAAGTTTAACGCACTCATCCCATTCGGTGACTTCTAATCAGAGCTCTTGAAGGAGCAGCTTGGCTTGAGTCATGATGGGCGAGGGCCATCCTGCCGGGTCAAAATGTTTCGTAACGGCAGATAGAATTTGTCGCTTGGTAGCAGCAGATGTTACTTCGATGGGCGATACTGAGTAGGAGAATGTATCAGTCAATGCATTCCATCGTATGCCAAGGGTTTTTGGTACGGGGACTTTCAAATTTTAGAAAATCAGAATTGAATGAGAACCAGATAATTCGTCATCCACATAAGTTTCCTTGTAGATTATTTTTTCCATCTTCCTTTACATCTTCTGTACATCACCATTGAAAACGAATTCTTATAGTCTCCACCCCAGGATGAGAACCATGAGATCTGCTTGCAATGTGGGACCAATATGAAGTACATCGTTGAAAGAATGGCCTGATCCGGTAATTCTTGAGGCATTAAAAACAATAAGCACATTGTGGGAGTACAATTGCCCATCTTTGTAACTTTTTATTAGCCTTTGGAGCGACCAACGTAACGGTACAAGTCTGATTAGAGTTTTGGATAATTTTGCCACCCATTTCAGAAATTCGACGTGAGTTGCTCGCTTATTTTCAAATCGGTATTTGAGCGCATTCCACGCCAGTTCGAAATTTTCGTTGCTGAGTGCATACTATTTCACAATAGGTCCAGCCTTTCCGGCAGTTGGTATCAGAGGTGATACAGTTTTTGGGCAGAAGAGAGTTTACCGTGGTTAATGAAAACCGCCGTAAACATGTCATGAAGGGACTTCCATTCTTCATACTTTTCCACCGGAAAATATTTCGATATCACAAGGTGGCACTGTCAGGCAAATAGCGGATTTATTTGCCTGCTTTGTTGCAGAAATAGATGGAACTTCTGCTTGTGATGATAGTTCTAATCTGGGGGGTGACTAAACTTTTCAATAAGCAGCTTTCACATTCTTATGATAGCTGGATATATCTTTCAGCTTGACCTTCAGGAGAGGGGTATTAGGAGGCGTTAGATCTTCAACAGGAATTGTTGAGAACTTTGTGCAGAAATTCACCAGATTATCTGCTTCGAAAACGAACTCGTTCATGGAGGGATCAACAATTTTGCTTCTAGGAGATTTTCTAGTGTCGGATGTAGGTTTTACGATTTTTTTCAACCGTAACTTTTTGAATTGATGTTGCCCCAAGATCCTCCTCTAACAACTCAGAAGTTCTTGGGTGGCTAGAAGTAGCTTTTGGCTCAGCTTTCTGGATGAGTTTCTTTTCTGGAGATTTAGTTACGGGCATATTAGGATATTAAGCGAAATTATTAATAATTTGTGTATACAGAACTTTCACATGTCAACGTGGGACAATTTAAACTATCAAAATCAAACAAATAAATGTCGATAATAATGAAATTATCGGTATAAAAATTATCATAATAATGTGTGAAATGGGAATATTTTCGGTGGGATACAATATACATCAACAATTTAGCGACAATAGTCATTAGTGTGAGATTTCCGCTGTGTACAAACACTAACAATTTGAATTATGTGGTTTACGAAAAATCAAGTGAAAAGCGTGTTTTTGGTTTTTTTTTTCTTTTAAATATGCTGCTGCAAGGAAATTACAGTTTCAATGCTTCATCGGTTTTATTCTGGAACCGTCACTGGTTCAGTAACGGTTCGACATATATACAAAGCTGTTGATTTTGTCATCATTTTCAATTCATTTTAAGTTCAGTTAGAGGTTTTTGGAACAATAGCTGCTTCAGAAATAATCACAGATAATATTCATACAGTTCTCATTTTCCACATGAGTTTGATCTCCTCCACAAGTTCACAGTACTTGTTGATCTTTGTCGCATACGTACTGCTTAAGTTCGCCGTCAGCGGCACTACTACATCTATTAACCAACATATTCTAGTTTTCTGATCTGCCACTATTATATCTGGTCTGTTCGCTCCTATTGTTCGGTCGGTAATAACTGTCCTATCCCATTAGATTTTTACATCTGTTGTTATGACTACAGGACACGGCTTATACTTGTAGTAAGGCGGCCACTGTCAGTTTGGATTATACTTTCTAAGAAGCTCCAGATGTATGATCTTTGCCTCATTGTTGTGCCGCGCGGTATAGTCTATTTGGGCTAGAGCGGTGCATCCAGAAATTATTTGATCGATAGTCTCCGAAAACCCTAAGCATCTTCTGCATCTATCGTCAACTACTGCTTATCTGAGGATATTTCTCCTGTAGTGTTTCGTTGCGACTACTTTATCCTGGATCGCCATAAATGCTCCCAGCGTTTCAAAGAATAATCCGCCCTTCTTAATCTATAGCATAGAAGCTGTGATACTCGTTTTTCGCAAAAAAGTTGGGCTGGGTATTCACCATTTACATTTTTCTTCATCCAATTTTGCTTATCCTCCATTAAGAAGCGATCTGGATCTGGTGCTGGTTTGTACTCTGACAGGTTGAGGGCGCTGTACTTTTCATCCGCTGTGCAGGTTAGATTATATATCTCATTTTCCCTTTTTGAGTAGAAATAATCTCTAAGTTTAAAAATTTGGTTTTCATGCAACCTGTGTATATTTATGAGGCCTCTGCCACCTAGTTCTGTTGGCATCGTATCGCGTTCAATTGCTGACTTAGGGTGCCTGGTTCGGTTTTGAAAAACCAGTGTCCTCAGGCTTATAGATATATTACCAAAATCCGTTAGTGATCACTGTATGACTCGAAATGAATACGTCAAGGCAGGTATGGCATAAGTGTTAAAAGCGACGACAATATTTGAGTGGTTTAGTTTCGTTTTTAAAATCTTCTTAACTCTTGATTCAAATTCTCTTAAATTTCGTTTGATAGCGGAGTGTTTTATGCCTCTAATCTGGTGAAATCCAAGATATTTATATAATTTACCTTCCTTTAAGTCTTCCATCGATCCTTCACCATCACCAGAAGTTATGAGTTTTATTGTGTCTAAGGTGAGGTGGATTTGTTCGCCATTCATCCATCATAGTGCCCAGAAGTTCAATTATTTCTGGGTGTATTTTATATATGCTCAGAATCTGACGTAGATGTAAATGCGGAAGTGAGTCGAACGCCTTTTGATAATCTATATAGGCCATTCTTAGGTTTCGGTGTTTATCAGCGGCTTACTTCACCATAACTGTGTCAATAGTGCGTTGGTCTTTACACTCTCTATAAAATTTAGCACAGCTTTTCTGTACCTCGCTTAATATATTATGCCTTACACAGTGATCGTTTCTTTTGTTCGCAATTATGGAAGTAAATTAATACAGTTTCTCAAAGAAACTGAAGATAAGGTCCGAAAAGAACTTAAGCCTCTTGTCAACTGTATCAAACATCCAACAATCATTCCAACTCGTAGCGATAAGTTCATCCAATAGAAAACTTAGTCAATAGAGTTATAGTAACGATACGATATATATTCAGCGCTAGATGCTCGATTAAAACTGCAATCAACAGTAGAGATATAGTTTAAGAAACCACAGGCAATATTATCATTCATCAATAAGTTAATATATATATATATATATATATATATATATATATATATATATATATATATATATATATATATATATATATATATATATATATATATATATATATATATATATATATATATATATATATATATATATATATATATATATATATATATATATATATATATATATATATATATATATATATATATATATATAGCACTTATATATATATATATATATATATATATATATATATATATATATAGCACTTATATATATATATATATATATATATATATATATATATATATATATATATATATATATATATATAGCACTTTGTATGACCCGCTTGGCTTACTAGCGCCGTGCACTATCAAAGCCAAAATGTTGTTTCAACAAGTCTGGAGCGCTAACGTAGACTGGGACGATCCAGTTCCAGAAGACATCATGAATCGATGGCTCCTACATGGAAATGAGTTGAGGAAATTATCGGCAATCAAAATTAATCGTTGGATAGGTATAGAAACGAGCGCCACATCTACAGAATTTCACTTATTTACGGACGCTTCTGAGAAGGCCTACGCCGTTGCTTTATACGCTCGTACGTTATATTCCGATAGTACAGCGACTGTTGCCTTGGTCGCTGCACGCGCTAAAGTCTCAACACTCAAGGTCACAACTCTTCCACGTCTAGAGTTATGCGCTGCTCAACTCGGTGCAAAGCTCACGACGCACGTGATGTCCAGTATGCAGAATCAAATCTATCCAGTCTATGCTTGGATTGACTCTACGGTTACGCTTTCATGGTTGCAGGGTCATCCTAGTCGATGGTCTACATTCGTTGCAAACCGTGTAGCTAACATCCAAGATACCATATCGGCAGATCCCTGGGACCATGTGCGCTCTGAGTGTAATCCTGCGGATTGTGCATCTAGAGGCGGATAACATCTTATGTGCTCCGATTCATTAACAACGTTAGAGCTAAATCACAAAGTGAAAGACACTATGGACCGTTGCTTTACCGAAACGTCGCAGAAGCTGAGCTGGCATTAGGTATATACATCTTGACACATTTTCTAACGAGATATCTCATTGCAGATTGAATAAGCCTATACCTCTACGAGGAATACTACGGGTGGGTGGTCGAATAAAACATGCACCGATATCATCCGATGCGCGCCACGACATCATTCTACCGAAGAATTTTCATCTTGCTAAGCTTATAATCACCGATATCCATAGGTTTACATTGCACGGTGGTCCGCAGATGATGCAGACGGTGTTACAACGCCGCGCTATTCACGTTGTTCTGGCGAAGTGCAGTCGATTTTGGTGGTCCTTACCCTTTCAAGTTCTCAGCTGGTAGAGGGGCAAAATCCATCAAGGGGTACATCGCATCATTTATCTGCATGTCCACGAGTGCCATGCACTTATAGCTAGTAAGTTAGTATAGTTATGAATGCATTGAAGCGAATTGTCAGCCGTCGAGGCCACTGTCAACACATGCATTCCGACAACGGAACAAATTTCATTGGTGCCGAGAAGGACTTACGCATGATGTACGATATGCGCATGAACGACGAGGGCATACGTACATACTTCGCGGACTCCTCAATCACATGGCATTTCAACCCTCCAAGTGCACCCCACATGGCCGGATATTGGGAGGTTGATATTAAACGAATCAAATACCACCTTAAACGAGCTCTGGGCGATGCCTTGTTAACGTACGAGGAGTTTAGCACGCTTTTGACAGAAATAGAGGCGTGTGTCAACTCTCTCCTCTATACACTCACTCAACAGATGTAAATGACTTGGAAGCGTTGACTCCTGGACACTTCCTAATAGGAGAACCGTTAAAGTCGCTTCCTGATCCTAATAGTGATGAATTTAAGGGGTCGCTGCATGCACGTTAGCAGATCATCTCTGCAATGAGGCAGCATTTTTGGTGTCGTTGGTGTAATGAATATATCACCAGCCTACAGAAGCGTTCCAAATGGCTTCCGAATGGATATATATTATATATATATATATATATATATATATATATATATATATATATATATATATATATATATATATATATATATATATATATATATATATATATATATATATATATATATATATATTCGCGCTCGTTTCTATACCTATCCAACGATTAATTTTGATTGCCGATAATTTCCTCAACTCATTTCCATGTAGGAGCCATCGATTCATGATGTCTTCTGGAACTGGATCGTCCCAGTCTACGTTAGCGCTCCAGACTTGTTGAAACAACATTTTGGCTTTGATAGTGCACGGCGCTAGTAAGCCAAGCGGGTCATACAAAGTGCTAACGTCTGCTAAAAATGTCCTTTTGGATAGCAATTTGGGGATAGGTTTTAGATTTACCTTGAATGTTAGGAAATCGCTGTCTGTGTTCCAAAGGAGGCCCAACGTATGAACTTGCTGATCGTTGGCTAAATAATGTGATACCTCTGGCAACGTGTGTGGCAAACTTTCGGATAGTGTTTTACAATTCGTGGCCCACTTTCGCAATTGAAAGCCACCGGAGTATAGCACCCCTGACACATCTCTTTGTAACAACTGCAACGACCTTGCAGATGATGAGCCATTGAGCAAGTCGTCCATGTAGAAAACGTTGAGTATGACCTTTGCTGCTGCGTTGTGAGTCACACTGTTCTCTCTAGCGATTTGTTCAAGTGATCTGACGGCCAAGAATGAGGCTGA